>DWND01000194.1:0-11864 GCA_018250195.1 Cecropterus albociliatus | reverse complement strand
AACCCGGGACCCACTGCGCGTCAGACCGGTATGGTAACCGCTCGGCCACGCGGGTCGTCAAATATTACAAATTATTTGAACTAGTTCAAATAATTTAATAATATTCTAGAACTATTATTTCAAATATTTGAACTAGTTCAAATAATTTTATTTTAATCCAATTATTTCATAATTTTATTTCAATTAATTTTAGTCTATGCCAAATGTAAATAATATTAATATAAAAGGACATAGGTCATTTTTCCCACTGTTTAACTGATGTTTTAGACACCAGCAGAAACTTCACTGATCTTTGCATTCTGTTTAAGTACTAGTCTATCTGAATTATAACTAATTGAATAGTCTTATTGTATTGTCACTATTTGAAGCCTAAATAATATAATAAAATAATTCTTAATTTGTGTTCATTCATTGTGATCATGCAATCATACTTATTATAATTATTTTATTCGTAACATATTTCAATGAGAAATGAGTGACATCTTGTAACTGTATAAAAAGAAATTCAAAGTTGCAATTATACTTATTTGCTTGTTTTGTATAGAACTTCTCCGGCGCAACGCTGAACAGTGCCTTCGAGACATGACACAGTTGATATTCATGAGGTTACCACAGTTCACCCAGGAGGACTCGGTGGCCTCCTTCACCACAGTTGGATTCTCTCTTAAAAGAAGGGAAAAGGGCAGTAAGAAAAAGACAGCTACTAGTTCACATGGTAAGTGCTAGTATAATCTATCATTGTAAGTAAATCAGTTATATCAGATTTTTTATCTACATGGGATATTAATATAAAAGAAAATTAATTCTTATCTAATCTTCAACTTAATGTAACCGTAACATTGATTGAATGACAAATTATGTTTTCTGTAAATGAATGAAATTTAAAACATTTCCATGCATATTTTAAAATTAATAATCAGCCTCATATTCTTAATAATAATTCTTAAACATTGGATTTTATTTCCTAAGGGGGCAACATACTTTATTTTTAATGAAGCCCATAGCTTCATTAAAAATATAGTATAAAGACAAAACAATACAAATTTAAAATTTTGTCTTATCGTAGTATAGCTGTTTACTGCATTCCTAATTAGCTGTAATATAGCTTATGCCTTGATACTGTACTGGTACCAAATGAGTGTAAAATATTTCTTACAAAAAATACCACTGCTGTCGATAGATGGCGCTGTGCCAATTCCTGAATCACGCTAACGCTATGTCGTCGTAGCAAGTATAACTTCGCGGCAGTACCGGGTTAATGCAAAAAGGGTGTTCGCCGCTTGGATGGCGCGTGTGCCGGCGACGGCGCGCGGGGTATGGCCATCAAGACATACCCAACACATAATTTTTGTTTCCGCGGGGCAGCTGGCTACCCACATGTACCGGCGCCTCCTAGATTCTTTAATTATTGATTTGAGGTTTGAGGTTGAGGAAACATTCAATGATTCAAGTTCGAAATGTACTGTGCCTGATTAGCGTCAACGGGTTTTCTAGGATTTTTATCCAAACGATAAAGGTGGTGGTGGGGCAACATTATAGCTGCATACAGGACTTTCAAAATTTCCAGTAGAAGTCAACATGAATCCTTAAGTCGGCCTGTTAGGCTCTGCTCAGATGAGCATTTGCGTTCACCATAAGCTCAGGTGTTTAGGACGGTGTGCCGCAGCACATCTCGTCTCTGTAGGGTCGCTGGCTGGGCACTTCGAGTTCCCACTCTTGCTGCATGTAAGTCCGATAGACCGGGTATTGCCCGGTTTTAAATTAATCTATAACAGAATCTAAAACAAAAAAATGAATGAATAACAAAATTATTTGTTTCAGGTACTAATTCCTTGGAAAGGAAATCACCAGTAGAAAATGTAACTAATGAAATAGAGCCCGAAACGAAAAAATCAAATGTTGTATCTAGACTAATGTAAGTTTATACTTATCTTTGAATTATTATATTTAAGAAAAGATTGTATGTATACCATATTTTTCTGTATACATTCTTTTAATATGTTATTTATAAAGAAGGTATCAATGATAGAAAATCACTCGCTCATTAATTTTTAATCTAATGGGTTTATACTTTATAATTTGCGCATAACTCAATGTGCAAAGATTCGATTGGCTTCCATCAAATACCAAGCAGACATCTAAATAACAAACATAGATTGCTATGTTGAAGCTGGGTATTTCTGAAATGTTGTGTATGCATAAACATCAAACGACTGTAATGCACAATACAAGAATTGGAAGACATGTTGAACTGTTGTTCATTATGAATAAAATAATGTTTTCAGTAGAGTGAAAAATAATGTTTTCTTAACAAATTATACAAAAAGATATATACTCGTATAAGGATATGACTAAAAATTCTTTTTCGATATTTAAACTTACATTTATATTGCACTTGAAAAATATTTATATATATTTATATAACATTTATATTATGCACTTCTCTAGTCAAGACAAAAACCTAATAAATGAAGCGGAGATAACAATAGAGCCAGTGGACCAAGTGAAGTCTCCAACCAAGAAGCACGCAAGACACTCCTCCATGGACCTGGCGAATGGGAACACCTCCATCACACAGCTGCTGGAGAAGTGTGTGAACAACACCGACAGTCCAGAGAGTCCAGACAGCGGGGAAAACAAGGAGGTACAGGAAGAGAAGGTTGAAGAGACCGCTGAGGAAGTTCCTGAGGGTATGTTGGCTTTGAAATTATTTAAATAAAAATAATGATAAGTTTATTAAACATATTTAACGTTCACATAATTATATTATCATAGATATGTCTCCCGCATTTCAATATTTCAAGTACTGCTCTCAGAAGCACAAAAGCGGTACTCTTTTTTCAAGAAGTTTCGATAAAATAGATTTTATGTGAAAATTGTTTCCTTGTACCGCTTAGTAAATTGAGCGAAAGGATATTTTCAAATTAAAATTTAATAAATAATTTTAATTAAGTCACCGTTATTCGGCTTAGATCATAAGGCGCATAATTTCTTAAGCCATTCGAATCCATAAAAATCTGAAAATCGTTTCCTTTTAGACACCGTTTTGCGCTTTTGAGGGCAAACTAGAAAATGGATATAATGCACAAAATATAAATAGTAGTAGAATACAAACACAACGAAACATTTGTTTCTTTTAGCAAAGAACATTTTGAGTGATTAATAAATTACAATACAATTTATGAAGGTACTTTGGTATCCTATAAATTATTTATAATATGACGAATAATTATAGTTATATTATTTAAAAACATGTCTAAAAACTGAATTCCCAAAGGAATGAGGTCAAGGATAAAGATTTTTATATTTTCGCTTCTAGAAACTCCAGAGCAACCCGAGCAAGAAACAGAACCAACGGTAACGGAACCACAAAACGAGAGTAACGATAAACTGGAAGAATATGTTAACCACAGAGGAGTCCGGTTCACGCCACAAGACGAAACGCTCAACTTGCAGCCATACGGGCTCGTGTGTGTCAGGGAATTGTTCAGGTATGTCAGATAACGGGCATAGACATAGCTGTATTAAGGGGGAAGTCAAACAGCGGCAGACGGAAAAAAAAAGGAAGGCTAGTGTCTGAAGTATTGTTTAGAAGGATTAATACATTGACTCCGAATTTTGTTCCCATAAATTTAAATAATCTCTCCTGTTTTAAAAAAAATATATCTTGTTTATCGTAAGAAGAATCTGAGCACCCTCCCTCACATGTCTATGTGTGAGGAGGGAGTAAATAAAATTATAATTAGGAATAGTAACTAGATACTAAAAGGATTGATTTCTACTGAGCTATAAGAGCATTGTACTATATGTTTGTTCCAATTTCCAAGTTCCAATGTCAAACTACATATTATATGTGTATTTATTTTACACAAATGTTATATTAAGTTAAATATATCATTTAACAGTTCTAATTTTTTTAATCATGTCACAGAAACACGGCACGGCACGGCAAAGGTGTGGTGGGGGAATTTCTGAACTCAAGATGGCTTTTCCATCTTGAAAAAGATTCCCGTCAGGCTTGGTGATGCCTGGGAAACTTCGATAGTTTCAATTCGGAACTTATATACATTTTGGAAGAAATATATATGAAAGATGTTCAGAAAATTTCAAAAGCATGATTCAGAATTCAGAATACTAGTGGCGCCATCTCTTGATGACTTGCGGGAAGTCGCCACACCATATTCGTAAAAAGTCGTGTTTTTTTTTCTGACGTCTGACGTGACTCCGCGAATATTCAGGTTCCTGATATCTCTGTGCAACCGGCTGGACGCGCAGAACACGGCGGGCATGCTACACCTGGGGCTGAGCCTGCTGGGCACCGCGCTCGAGGTGGGCGCCGACCAGCTGCAGCGGTACCCCTCGCTGCTCTACCTCGTCAAGGACCCCCTGTGCCGGAACTTGCTCAACGTGAGTGTTGAATCCTGGATAACATAGTCAGTAGTTGGAGGAATGAAGTTTGTAGATTCTCCATAGTGATTTAATTTCAATTCCTCCTTAATGTAAGATAACAAACAAAAGATTAGCGTCAAAATTGGTCTATTCGTTTAAGTTAAAAATTCTCAGACACGAATTTGCACTCATATTTTTATATCAATTATATTTTAAAAATAAACACCGCTAGAAAAAGAAACCTCTTAAAAATAGAACCTGCTAAGTTTCTTGTCGACTCTTCTCAGTTGGGTTTGTATTCCAATGCGGTTGTAGTCTAAGAAAACATAATGAGACTGACAAATTGTACACGTCCCAGTAGGTCTGCAAAATAAATGTATTTAATTTCATAACAATATAACAAGTTCATTTTGTATAACAGTATATAAGATTTTATAACAAATCTCATGGTCCTTACAAGGTTTCAAATATAAAAAGTTTGATCAACAAACATATGTGTAAACAGACAAATTTATATTTCCAGCTCCTCAGCACAGATAGAATATCGATATTCGCTCTCGACCTCCAAATATCGTTCTTACTTTTCGAAGCGCTCCGATTCCACCTCAAGTTCCAAATGGAGGCGTTCTACAAGAAAATATTGGAAATCATATCCGCCGACACCACGAACGCCATGTACGAGATAAAGGAGTTTCACCACCTGGCATTGGAAAGCTTAGCCCAAATGTTTAGAATACCTGGCCTATGTACCGAATTGTATCTGAATTACGACTGCGATGTGTACTGTTATAACGTATTTGAAGAGCTAACTAAGGTGCTATCTAAGAACGTGGTCTCTTCAACGGATTACCACACCCACGTCCTCTCTTTAGAAGTTCTACTAACAATCATCGAGGCGATAGAAATGGGGACCAGTCAGAAGGAAACTAAGAGTGATGAAATAGCCATTATAGAAGAGGAGACAGTCAAAGACACGTACGGTCGTGGCGGGCACGTGTCGCTGGAGCTCGGCGGCTTGGACGACGTGTCCGTTGTCAGCGACCACGTGACGCACGACATCAGCCAGTACTTCGGTGGTGGGCGGACGGGCAGACACAAGCCCTCGACTGATCTGCCCACTGAAGCGGAGTTGGACAATATTAAGAATATGAAGACGGTGTGTTTATCTTTAGAATTTATGGAAACAAATTTCTTATTGAGTATGCGATCTATCTTTAAATATTAAGTGGTAACTGTTGTTAATGGATATTTGGAATCATCAAAATATTGACTTTAAACTCTATCTAGATTCGCATTCAGATGAGTTGCTTTTGCTATAGTGTGCGCGGAAGTGCTAGTCACCGCCTGAGGTATGCGGGCGGTGAGACGGGGGAGGGCGCAAATGACGAGACGCACATGAGGTATTTAAATTAGGGCAGATAAATCTCAGGATAACATGTTAGAATCTATCTCAGTCAATGTAATGGGGGTATTTATAATAAACAAAAATGAGTTCATTTTTTAATATATTTTTTAAATTTTATTATTTACCATACAAAACAGTTTTAAAAGCAAAACTGTCGACGTAGTAAATAATATTTTTCACTTGACGTGTAATTGGCGGACCCGTCTTAGGATATTTTGGCTCATGTATGTTGCGAACAAATTGATGCAAACAACTGAATCGTGCAACTGTCACGGCGGTTGACAGCAGACTGAGACGTATATATACCTCCCCCGTCCTGCCGCTCACATACCTCAGGCGGTGATTAGCTCTTGCGCGCACTATACCTTAAAACTCAGAACGTCTCGTTTTATGTGAATGACACTCACTCACTTGGGAGATTTGTACATAATCTCCCAATAACAATAAAAACAAATAAAATCTTAACATAGGTCTTTAAAGGCAGAAACAGGTGTTGCAATAGCGCCTTAACAACCGAACCACTCAAACACACACATAAAACATACACGTACGAAAGCATGTCTCTCTATTTATATAAGAAAATTGTTACAAAAATTATTTATAGAAATTGAAAATTGTATTTTCAAGTGGTTTTTTTATTTGTATGTTTTTCAGTGGGTAACTCAGGGCACTAAGCTGTTCAACCAGAAACCGGAACGCGGTATCGAGTTCCTACAGGAGCATGGTGTTCTCGCGACACCACTGAATCCCCATGAAGTGGCCATATTCCTTAGAGAAAACCCTGATTTGGATAAAAAGATGATAGGTGAGTGATCAACATTCTGCCATTAGTTTTATATATGCCATTAGTATTATAAATAGACATTAATTGTTATATGCGGGTCGCCACCCGCGAGGTGGAGCGGTCACCATGCCGGTCTGACGCGCAATGGGTTCCGGGTTCGATCCCCGGCCAAACAGACTTCTGAATGTTGAATTTAGATGTCCGTTTTGGGTGTTTGTGTATTCGTCTTTCTGTGTGTCCGTGGAATCTATGACACATGTGAAAATCCTAGTGTGGGGCTATGAGTGTTGAAAGCGTTCAGAAGTCCATCTTAGCCCGCGAGAGTAGCAACGCATCTGTGATCTACATCAGATAGAATTCCTGTTCTATATGAAGTTTTTTACAGATGTCCACGGGCGGCAGTAGCCACTTACTGTCAGGTGAATTTGGTTAATTTGCCACATTCAATATTGTATAAAAAAGTCACTAATATAAGGAACTAATTAATATTTTTTAGGGATCATTCAATAAAGTAACCTAAACAGCTATAATGTCTAATTATTAAAATTAAAATCAATGAAATTATACATTAGTATTTTTTATCGTAGTTGTTAATATAATCTAATGAATTAATTTCCATTAAATTGCATTTTATGTTTTTAACCGATTTCCAGACAAAAATTAGGAATGATTCTAGACATTTTTCCATTTGTTTTAGGCGTTAATAAACATTTTAGTTAAAATAACCCCCTCAGTATGTAATAAAATCCTCGTCACTTTGACATGAAACATTTAACACTATAACATATATATAATGTATTAGAGAATTGAATTAACGAATGTCCCAGGCGAATACATCTGCAAGCGGTCGTCGCGCGGCGAGGACGCGGCGGACGACTCGCCGAGCGTGCTGAGCGCGTTCGCCGAGAGCTTCGACTACGCCGGGCTGCGCATCGAGCAGGCGCTGCGGCTCTACCTCGAGACCTTCCGCCTGCCCGGCGAGGCGCCGCTCATCTTCCTCGTCATGGAGAAGTTCGCGGAGCGCTGGCATGTGAGTTCACGAAGATACGTTATTATTGATGATGAAAATGAAACGTTTTAAAATGATCTATCTGACGCTTGTCGCATTACAATCGATTGCAAGTTGAAGGCGCTCAACAGAGCAGCCAAGGTCAATGTGGCTGTGTTTGTTTTTTAAATTTTATTTAAGCAATGATTTGGCAGGAATTTTCATGATTCCACATTAATAGTAGTATTCCCACACATATTCCTCAGATTAGTGTGATGAGGCAAAAATACTTCGAAACGTTCCGTCTCCTCGGCAGTAGCAAATTTTCAGATAAAATCCCTGCCTCGTTTATAAAATAATACAAAAAAAATAATGACGACAATGACCACTTGCCTGATAAAAGTTAGAATTATCGGGTAGCTTCGAATTTTTTTATAAAAACAAATCACGTAACGGATAATCTCATCGGGTTATTAATCCCCCAAGTTATTGTGCATCTTTTATATCGTCTATAAAATAACAAAACCTTTTATTAAACAGACGACAAACGGCGAGCCGTTCGCGAACACGGACGCGGCCTTCCGCCTCGCATACGCCGTGATCATGCTGAACATGGACCAGCACAACCACAACGCGAAGAAGTTGAACGTGCCAATGACGGTGGAGGACTTCGTGCGCAACCTCCGCGGCTGCAACGGCAGCGGGGACTTCGATCAGGCGATGCTTGAAGCTATCTTCCATTCGATCAAGTTAGTATTTTCGTTCTTTGTTTCCCATGCTACAAGATAAGGTGTTCTCCTTAACAACGAGTGAGTTCTTGAAGAGTGTTAACGAGCAGTGTGGCGGTGAGCTCTGGAAGTATTATTAACACGTGTCGTGAAATCTGAATGATAGATTTTGATTCTGTTCTGAGTCGGGGTATTTGTGTGCGTTATTGTGCGTCCATGGTATCGACAACAATATGAAAATCAAAGTGAGGGTCTATAAGCAGAAAGTGTCATTATATTTTTTTTTTGCAAAAAAATTTTATAATTGTAGTACAGGTGTGAAGTAAGTTTTATTAGTGCGCGTATGTGTTCGTGCTTAAATGCGCGCAATCCTGTGTAAATGTCTTTGCATACGTGTGCGTGCACCTTGGGGCTTACGTGCGCGTGTCTGTTCATATTTGGAAGTATAATCCATTTAAATCAAAGTAGGAGAATTAAACCGACACAGAGAGAGAGAGCGACTATATCTTTTAACTACGTTCGCCAGGAACGAGGAGATGGTGATGCCGGCGGAGCGCGTGGGCCCGGTGCGCGACGCGTACCTGTGGCGCGTGCTGCAGCGGCGCGGGCGCACCGCCGCCGCCGCGTACCGCGCGCCGCCACCGCACCACCCGCACCACGCGCGCCTGCTGCCCGCCGTGTGCCCGCTCGCCGTGAGTGTGTGTCCGTGTCCCACAGCGCGGGAGGCGCGGCCCGTGGCGTAGGAGATACTTGGTCGTCGCACTAATGCGAACCCTGTCTTCTAGCTTCCTTCAGTGACAGAATATGATGGAGAGTGTGCCAAAACACGGTAGTTGCACACTGCAATTTTTTGCAATGAACACGTGCTGCAGTCTTTTTGAGATCATGAGATCATGAAAAAATCGTCATGTGTAACAGCGCTAACATCGATCCAAAAATACGTGTATAGTACTTCACATCACCTCGTAATCATCAAGATTATTTATTTTTATTTAGATTTCAGTTGAAACAAGGTCTATCGTTAGTGATTACTTATTAATTGTTAGTGATTGGTAAATCAAAATCAATATTGAGTCACTCGGTCTATTTTAATGTTTCACACAGTCACATACACATACACAAGACAAACGGTGACACAGGTAACCGGGGAACGGGTAATTGCGATGAGACAATTTTGGGGCAAAGCGGCATGCACGAGGGCGTCAATTGTATATGACAGCATCAGCTGTGATTGTTACTGGCCTAGTCCCGACATTAATTACATTAGTGACAGACAGTGACACAATTATGTGTGCAGGTGACAGCCCTATCGGCGGCGTTCGAGCGAGCGAGCGCGCCGACGGCGGAGGAGCTGGAAAGCGGGTCGGGCGGCGCGCTGCTGGCGCTGGGCGGGCTGGAGCGCTGCGCGGCGCTGCTGGCGCGTCTGCCCACATCCGCGCTCGCGCTCGACACGCTGCTGCTCACGCTCGCCAAGTTCACCGGCCTGCTCGCGCCGCAGCATGCTACCTACATCACTATCGGTTAGTGCTGCGCACGGTTATGTAGTAGTTTTAGTTATTTAGTATAACGACGCCAAATTATGGTAGATACTCGCTCTAGTTCAACTCTGGCAACGTCACCACTACACCTATTTCTGGCTAACGAAAGAATTGTTAAAAGTTGCTGTTTTTTAATCCCAGGCGTTCTAAAATGGCACATTTTTGACATATTTATGATTGACCTCAATAACTCTAGTTACTACTTGTCTTGTCTAAGGTTAATTACAGATTTCCAAGGACGAACGAGGTTTTTATCATCAAGTGAACTGCATTATCTTGCTACTTTATTACCATCAGGTGGAATGCATGCCACCTGCTATCTGCTACTTCTATGTTATGAAAGAGCGTGTTAAAAATGGACAATTAATACAATACAATGGACAAACATGGACAATAATGCGTAAGACAAACGTTTGAGGACACGATTTAAAGTGGAGTCCGCGTCTGGGTAAACATAGCGTGGGACGCTTTTTTGTTCTGTGACGAGTCGTTCTGCGCCGGGTGGCGGGAATGAGGAAAGTCGAAAATCAGGCTCAGTGACGCGCCTTGGGAGAAGCGTATCTCCAACAATTGGCTCATGATGCAGAACATGCAGCAATGTGTTCCAGGCGTGTACCTGGGCCAGTCGAGCAAGGCGCAGCTGGCGCTGCGGCGGCTGTGCGCGGCGGGCGCGCGCCACGCGGACGGCGTGCGCGGCGGCTGGCGGCACCTGCTCGACATCGTGCGCACGCTCTACGTCGGCCGTCTGCTGCCCAAGGTAACGCGCTCGGACCTCGCGGGACGGAGGGTTGGGGAGGCCCCAACGGGTACCACCGTGCGAGAGGCACCGGGTTATGTCATTTTTTACGGAATTACAACCAACTCGGGGGATTTGGAGGTTGATTGTACGTAGAGTTATTATGGAACCTACAAAAGAAGTTGCATGTTGATTCCGTAGCCCTCTACGCTGAGAACACGCTAAGACCTACAACGCATTCTACCACATTTATATGGTGATACAAGAAGCATGGTTCGGTCGAGAAGGTGCCACCGCCGTACCTATTTCCAGCGTGAAATAGTTGTCGGTGGAAAAGTGTGGTTACGACAATAGGCACTTAGAGGTGGTGGCGACAATCAGGGCTACTGCAGTAGGCACCCTCCTTTTGGTGAATTAAATACTTATTTACTACTATTAAATATAAAGATAAAAAATACACTTACTTTTTTAATAGAGTGTGTTTTAGTATGCCCACTGTAACAACAAATACGTATATATATTTTGCGTATTTCTGATCGCTTTTTTCCTTTTAAGTCTCCAATTCACTAATCATACATTTATCTCGCGTTTTTGTTTCGTTAAAAATACTGTAAATTTAAGTTCTGTGTACATGTATAAACTACTAAGTAAATTCCAAATTCACTATTCTTCCTTCTAATATACTACATGAGTTTTTTTTTTTGTACATTTGGTAGAGTCTAATGGAGGCGGAGGATTACCTGTCACCGACGGGTACGGTACCGTTGATCCGGGAGGCCCCGCGAGGACCCGACTCCGGCATCCTGTCCAGTCTATACTCCTACATCGCTCTAGGCGAATCCGGTAGGTTAAATATATGTCAACAATAAGGTAATATTAATGAGACGCGGTTAATATTAAATTTGATTTATTTTTTAATAAACCGTCTATCGTTTGAAATGGAGTTCGTCATCAAGAATGTAAAAATTTGCATTGCCTTTTCATTTTAAAATAAAAACTTCATTTACGGAATTTTGATGAAATTACTAAAATATTGATTTAAATTGAATTTTATATCCATACCTTAAACCATTAAAATAAATATAACACCGCAACAATCAACTTTAACTTGACGCAAAAAGACTATTGGAAAATAAAATATTCATTTACGTTTATTTACATGTTTACGTTTTAATAACTTCTATCTAATCTAAGACTAATAATACATACAAGTCTACTGCATGTACGGTTTATACCGTACACCAAGTATTATGTTTAAATGAAAGTAAATATTGTATTTAAAACTGATTTTAATGA
>DWND01000193.1:0-11867 GCA_018250195.1 Cecropterus albociliatus | reverse complement strand
TATAATATGAAGAAGAAATGAGATAAGAAATGATGATATATTGTTAGTCTAATTATACAGCCAAGATAGCATACATAATCTAACTCTGAAGTCTTTGATAGTGATTCGATATCTCGGCTCGTGTCAACTCGTTGTTATAGGTACCCTATTGTGTATTCAAAATCTGTGGCCCTAGTGAAAAGGAGTATAAGTATTATTTCACTAAATCTTTTTCTAAAACTAATTATCGACAGATCGGTTTAAAAAGTCAATTGGGCAAAAATCTGTCTAATGCCCGTTTTATTTTTTTACAGTAATGTAATCAAGGCTGTAGCCCGCGACTTCTTAAGCGCAAACTATAATACAAACTCTATTTAACCCTTGAAAGGTTACAGTATCAAAAATCATTGATAACGTCACATTGTCCAAATTTCGTAGTTCTAGCTTCAGTTATTCACGTCTGCGATGATTAGTGAGAAGTGAGTAGCATTTCGTTTTTATATATATAGATTTTATACCAAAAATATTGACGAAGGTTGTCTATTAATAAATGTGAAATTCCTCGCACACTGATTCACGTACAACCGGAACTATTCGTGTATAATACTTTCTAAGAATTCGCTGTGATACTATTATTGATTCAATACATAGGTGTTTTTACTAGTTTTTTTTTTATTTTTCAGTATTTTTTACTCATTTAGTATTTTAACCAAACATTTACTTACTAAATCGATCTCGATTAATACTAATGAAAAAATATGTATATTCGAATTATACAATATTTTTTTTAATTTCCAATAGTCTAATACTTAGTCTAATAGTCTTTTTTATTATTACGTTACTGTTTCTTTTCGATTAAAAAGAAACGAAAAACGTTGGCTATTTACTAATTATTCATGTTTTTTTAGATAGAGCGAACTCGTATGTGATCCTACCTAAGTGGAAAAACAATAAAAATATGTCTAAAAATTCTAAAATATTGTCAGGAAAGTCGCGTGTTAAACATGTCTCAATATTTATATGTGTTGCAAAACCTACATCTCATAAGCCTGATCGAATTACCAGTCTGTAAGGAAAGTTTCATTGCGGTAAAAGTGTACCAATGCTTTAAATAACACTAATACTTTGTATAAATATATTTTGGTCTAACTGTATCGCGCGGTATTACCCGCTGTTGAAAAATTGTACCAGATTTTGATGGAGCAGATGGATTTTAATGAAACAAAGACGCAATGTTACCTCAAGATACGGCCTATAAATATACCGGCATTAAATTAGATTAGGTACGTTTAGTTTTGTGCGATTTTAAACACAACCTGACAAACAAAAAATATTAAAAATATAAAAAAATCTATTATACGTTGTCTTATCTTTTTCAAATACATGTCATGTACAGACACACAAAGATTCATTTCATATGTATTGATATTATTTACAAACTGTGCGTTGTAGACTATAATACTTTTTTGTCTGTTCCAGTTTTGTATTCCAGTTCTATTTTTTTTTTATTTTACTTGAGATGTTTCCCAAGATTATTTAAAAGATTTTTTAATAAGTTGACTCTTCCTATGATCCAGGAAACAATCGTAAGAAATATCACTATTCTATTATACTAACTCCATCATCCACTAATCAACCAGTAATACTTATTATAGCATATTCAAAATACATGATGATATATGTTTGAAAAATGTTGACGTATAGGATCCCGCCGCCTGGCGCGTGTTGGGCGGCGCCAACGCGGAAGTGAGCCTTTCTTCGGAAATTTCATTTGCCAGAGCGCGCTTCTGTTTACGTACGCTCGTTAACGTATGCTCAAGTTCGAGGTTATTCACTTGCCCCAACGAACGATTCCGATGTTTGTATGCGTTTTTATCCAGCGACTGACGAGTGAATCACATGAAGCTCACCTAAATATAGCAACGTAATCCTAATAAGAATCGTGGATCCCGCGTACGAGAATAATTAAACTAACTAAAGAATCTGCATTCAATGGACCAGCAATTATGACAGAGTTCGCAAACTTGAAAGCGACGAGAAGCATCGAAAAGTGAACTTCAAAGCAATTTAGGTTGATTTCATCGATTTTGTTACAGCGGAGCAAGGTTAATGGGGACATCTAGCGAGCGTAAAATATTATAGGGCACGGGACCGTTTCTTTGAAGGATGTGGACTTACAATTAGATTTATTAACCGCACTAAAATTAGTGAGCCGTAAACGGAATATCATACGCGTATGAGTTCTTTGACTTGACACCCCGTCTAACATGATTAGGGATGGATTTCAAAAAATGTTTCTTTGTACGTGCCACAGATAATTAAAGATATATGGTCTATTTATTTTTAATGGCTTTAGCTTTGATGAGTCCGGTTAGCCGGTGATATATTTACATTCATTGATGCTTCTAATATTAAAATCAATAATGAGCGTATAATCAGTTTGTTTACATTATTTATCGCGAACGCAGCTGTAACATTTACGATATCGTGTCTAGACGAATATAACATGGGTGTGTCAATTTTATTGTTTTGGTTGTTAACTAGCAAATATTCCGTCGATCATTGGGGTTGATTCAGCCACTTAATAACATGCCAATTGTTAATGTTAACTCATTTGTTTCGAGGGCTTACGTAATAGTTCGCGAAAGACGTGCCTTGTTTATACGTTTTTTGCACTAGCCCAATGTCATTCTCGTTAGCTGGCCTACATTAGAACGTGATAGTGGTATTTGAAACCAATCATTCGATTTGTCATTTGGAGCTCTGTTAGCGTTTAATGGCTTATGTGAGGGCATTTACTGTTGACTATTTCATCGTTGTAGCATGGCGACAAATCTGTAGATATAAATGAGTGCTTTTAAAAAGGCTACCCAATGTTGTTTTATACCTATTTTGGCTATTTTTCTACATATTCTGGTGCTACCGAAGTGGTGTACTGATGGTGACCGAGGGCATCTAAGGTATTTCGCCGTCAGCCTATTCTTTTTGAAAATTTTGAGGGCTGGCCTTAATGAGCGATTTGAGTTCTTGTTCAGTGTTTGATGATAATGCCAGAAGGATTCATGTCATACTTATTGTAAATTGAAATTTGAAAAGTAGTAAAAAAATTATGGTTTGGTCGAGTAGGCACCACCGCCATGCGTATTTCTAGAGTGTAAATTCGGTTGTTTTACATATGAATCGATCATCGAATCATGTTAGTCATCGAAAGTGGCATCACATCGGTGATCGGCTTCAAGTAGAACCTCCATTTTATGTAGATTTTGTTATGTTTGTCATGGGCGGCTGAGACCACTTACAGTAAGATTGTACTGCGTGCTCGTTTGACACCCCAATCTATAAAGAACATATTTTTAAGAGGAAGCTATCTTATTTAATTTATCATGAGAATGATCGGTATAAATATTACGATAAGCGACATTTATTTGTTCGATTAGATAAGAAGAATGTAGATATATCATGTGATAGTACATATCAAACACGGCGAGTTATCTCTATACTGAATATTATTAAATTCAAGAAGCGATCACTGCGTTTAGCTTTCGCAACAGTTATATTCATATTCACATAAAATATTAATTTATGACGCTAAAGTTATTTTAACTTTCTTACACGTGTTTTTGTATTAATACATTTTATGATTAGTTTCTGAATGGCTTAACTTTCCTATGGAAAATGCAGTTATGCGACCAAGTTTGCTTTTGGTGACCTCGAAGTTATGGTACTGGGCGACCCACTAAAGAACAGATGGTGATGGTGCCCACAAGTATGCCGCGCCATGGCAATTTAGATTATGTCTGTCATATTTCCACCTTTATTGCTTTACTAATAAGCAGCTTTGATATGCTGAGAAGTTAATTAGAAAAATGAATAGGGTTTTATTACTTGCTCAAAGCAGTCTCGACGTATTTTACGATACAATATATTTATTAAGAAACTGCAAATTGATTTACGAAGTGTGCCGAATCTATCATCCGTATCGATTATACGAGTTATTTGCTGTATTACACGTTTTCTATATAAGTATCTTTGATTAGAGTAACGAGATAAGATACGATCGTTCGTTGCAAAAATTTAAGGTGATTTCTATTTAGATTTTGTATTGTATTGTGTTATAACAAAGGAGGAGGGTGTTATAACACCAGGTGGTAGAACCACTGTGCTTTGACCGGGGAAGTACCACCGCCACCTATTTCTAGCGTGAAGCTGTTCTTGTGTTTCGGTGGAAGGGTGTAATTGCCGGTTCAGTAATATATGAGGCGACCAAAGCCTTTCACTTATATATCAGTGATTGACTTCTTGATAGAACCCTTGTTCTATATGAAGGTGCTTATAGGTACGGCCGGCAATAAACACCATCAGGCGGGCTGTTTGGCTGTTACAACCGCTAACATTTAATTTTCTATGCGGAAGGTCCTTGTCAGTTCACATGTATCTCCCAACGGTCAGCGAGTAAAACCTAAATTTTGTGATACGTAGCGAATCACGAGTACTTCAGCTAGTCTACGATAAATATAAGAGTATGTATGTGTTCTTCAATCTGTTTACGTCACTTATTGTTACCGTTTACAATGTTTTTCTGTGTAACATGAGTGAGATCACGGATGCTATTAATAATTAAACAAATATACGTACCCAAAACCGCATCAACTCATTTAGCTAACTAGCTAACCTTCATATTATATGCACTTTCGCGTTACACTAGTAGTTCTCCCCAAGGACGCTGCGGTCATAATTAGCAGAATATTAATTAGAGACCCTGTAACACATGTTTTAGCATTTGAGATATATTATTGAACATTAATGTAAGATCTCCACTTATGATTTTAGGACCTTAGGTCTCTTAGGTCTTTTGTCGGGAATACTACAAAACTTATCGTGCAATGACTAATAGCGCTCAATACTAAAGTGACTGAACTATTTTTTCCTAAAAAATAGTTAAATTATTGATACTACTCCTAGTAAAGTAGTGTATTGTTTAGGGAATTAAAGACTAAAAAAAATCGTACTGGAAATGTACTAACTAACTAACTAAAGATTATTCTTTATAAATATAATGAAACTTTAGGAACCAAGCGAAACTTGAAAACAACTTTGTTTTTCCCAAAAATGTTAATTGCGAATTACGTCCCTTTAATTCTTACAGTGTCTTATGTCGGGAACAGTAAGCTGGACTAGTATAGGTATTTCATAATGATACGTGCTACCAGTCACGTACTGTTTCATTAGTATAACTTTTCCGATCTCAACACACTCGGAATATACATCTTTTATGCTGTTTCATGGTGGACTTTATGTTGCTAAGAACTAAATTGAAAATGAGGCTTGAAGCGAAAACCTAAATATTTGTATCTATAATTCAGGCAACTATTAGAAGAGACAGCGGCGCTGTTTCCTTCGAAGCTTTCGCATGTAGCGTAATCTTCGGATATGGCTAAGATAAGTGTGTGAACAACGAAGTAGTCCGCGCCACCCGCTAAACAGTAAGGTTGGTATTTCATATTGCCTCTCTATGTCCCTTATCCCCAATCTATACAGCTAACATGATCGTTGTTAGTATATAAGAAGTTAGTAGAGTAAAAAGTCCCGTAACAATACAGTACAGTGCGTAAACGTAATGCGGATGGTTTAACACTTTTGGTTCGTGAAAATAACATACATCATAGTAATGATATTATCATGTTCAGTAGCGAAAGTGTGTTCCGCGGCCTGATACATCCCAACTGGGTGATGTGTCGCGCTTCACTCGGTGCGCGTCTTCCGAGACGGCTAAGACGCTTTCTTGCAATGTACTAATCGTTTTATGTTTAATTCATCTGCTCTTGATATCTTGATAACGGTTACACTTGTTACAATTTTGCGTGGAACTTGCGAATTCTGAGATAAACATACAGGTTTGTGTACAATGTTCGTACAAATAACGGTTCCGTCATCTTATCATTCCGTTATCAAAAATGCTGTTTATTCAGATTTGGACGATCTTGGCGTCGTTCTTATCTATGGGAGTGGGTTTAAAAATAATCTTACAAGGCAAGTAAATAACGAACGTTACTGGTAACATTACAAAAATATATCTCGAAGTAGATCCTCGACGCGAACGAGACCAATTGATCACAATCGCACGTTAATAATGTCTCAGCAAACCGAGGAAGCTCCTTCTGAGGTAATTCCGAATAAATTGCGCGTATCTTGGTTCGTAATTGTGGTAAACAATGGCTCATGACCGTCCACACGAACCGCGGAACTGTTCGTACGTTGTATGAACCGCGTTGCACCCGAGCTGTGAGAACCAGTATTCCCAACCTGTAGCCAGGCAATTCTCGTATGTCAGCCGTAAAATTATCGTATTTTGCAGCAAATTGTTGTACAACCGTAATTGTACCTCTAACTTTTTGACGACGTTTATTTTTTTTGCTTCGTTAAGTACAAAACTTTTCTCGGTCTTCTCATTTGGCGGCCAAAAAAATCTAATAATAATTAACACAAAATGTTATCCCTATACCGTTTTTTCAAGATATTTTATACTTATAACAGACAATGTAAAATTATCGTACGATTATACTGTACTATCGTACATCGTACGTTACTGTGAAATTATCGTACAAACGCTGGTGGGAACCCCTCGTAAGGTTACGATTGCACATTTTCGCGTGAGAATCAACCGTCCGACGAAGCTCACTGACTTATAACTATGTATATCGTGCGCAGTTGTTTATCGAAATTATTTTTTCAAGGTCCCTATGTGAAAGGAATCTTGATACCTAACATGTCGCACTGTATTTCTCGTAAATGCTCAAATGGGATTACGTTTACGAAACGTTAACACAATCTTTTCAAATGGAGCAATGGTTGGGTTTGTTGTTTTATTTACTGTTTGCGCCCTTGATTTCGTTTTTTTTTCAGTCGCGAGCAACACAATGCGTCACCTGTTTGATTGGGACATGTGCACGGTATTATGAATCAGCTGCCATAATGTGGGGATGCATTTGCTTGCACCCATGCGGGTTGCTGTGGCGACAAAACACAATATTGTGTTTTAATGCAGTATTTCTTTGCTTCATATTTTATTTTTCACTGATATGTTTCGGTGAGATTGGTTTATTATAGGTGACGAATAGTGATTGTTTTTTTTTTATGAGGCGACAGTCTTGGTTCTCGTGATTGACTTCAGATAGAACTACTGTTCTTTATGAAGTGGCTTAGAGATCCATGAGCGGCAGTGACCATTTACGATTCTATGGACTGCATGCTCGTTTGAAATTTCAAGCTTATAGAAAAACCAGCAATGAAATTCATTACCAGGTTTGGTTTTTATTAAAATTAAAATTATGTGATTGGCATTCTAGTTTAGTGCTGGTAGTTACATTCTACACTTTAAGTAATTAAAATGGATTCCGCACGGGACTGTTTGTTTAATTTATACTTAATATCATAAAGCTGGAGAGGTTTGTTTGGTTGAGCGCGCTGATCTCAGGAACTACTGGTTTGAATTGAAATGTTTACGTGTTAAATAGTCCATTTATTGAGGAAGGCTAAATGATATATAACATCACGCTATGTTTGTTTGTTTGTTTTTTATTATTATGTAATAGGCACAGTTAGTCTCCAATACGTCAATTGAAGTTTTTGTCAAGCTTCTGACACACAATTCAAAAATTGCAGTATTAAATCGTACACCCAAAAAAGTAAACCTAGAATATATGAGGCTATCAGCGCAAAAGTGGTGTAAGCCAAAATGTTTGTGATTACAGTTTTGGTTCAAAATACAAAATATATAATCCATTAATTACATTACATACATTTTACAGTTGGAGGTTATCAGTGCATAAGTGATGTAATCCCCAACAATGCACTTTGGAGTAATTAATGGATTACTTATTATATATTTTGTATTTTACATCAAAACTGCAATCATAAAAAATGTAGCTTACACAACTTTTGCGCTGATAGCGTCATATTTGTATCGGTTTTAACTAATTTCAGGAACCGTTAAATTGGTAATGCGGTTAGGTTATTTTTTTATTATCAAGTGTAACAAGTCAGCATTACACACTTTACCGAGAAGCTATTTGACGTCAAGTGTTAGTTATTTCGTGAAAGCCCTCGTGGTCTTGTTTGATTAACTCATTGCATTGTTTTAGTCATTTCAGCGAATGTGCGCGAATATGCATGTGAAATCATGCACAGTTTGTTTATACATGTTTAATTAGAAAACTGATACTTTAAAAAACGTTTGGAATACTTGTTACTCTTTTTATATAGCAGGTCTTCGCAATGTATGACTCGTAAGTTTGTTAAATGTTATATGAAGGTTGCTCTGTTGTAGTTTTTAATTTTCCGAAGTATCTTTGTATGATTTTGAAATGGTTACTGCCGGAATTTTCAAATATTTTATGAACAAAAAGTAGTGTCACTTCATTAAAGTGTTTTGCTCTCTAGAAACTTTCATAAAACGCTTTAAGAACGTGTTTTATATTGCAGTATCATGGCAGTAAGTTTTAGTTGTGATGAGAAACTTACAAACGTATTTTTTTTTCACTCGTGTGTACATTAAAAATGGAATAAAGATTGTTTTACTTAATAATAAAGGCTATCGACCCTCATTAGGTGAATGCACGCGAGCACTTTGTTGTGCATGTCGTCAATCATTTTTAAACCCAAACACTTCAGTTCGGACACCGTTAAGTTATTCTTTTTTTTTTGTAAGGTTCGTCCGAAGTGTTTGTCTTTTCTGATAAGCAATTAGTCAAGAACAATAACAAACGACAAACAAACATTTATGTATGTTAACGCGGAATGTTTATAATTACATATCTGTGTTCAATTTATTTTAAAGAAGAAAACTACTTTTCCAGGTGGTAGAACCCAATGTAGTTCGACCGGGGAAGTGCGACCGCCACACCAATTTCTAGCATGAAACAGTATGTGCGTTTCGGTGGCTGGGTGTGGTTGCCAGCTCACTTTTATATGAGGCGACCATCTCGGTCCTCGGGAGTAGCAACGCATCTGTGGTTGACTTCAGATAGAATCCCTGTTCTATATGAAGTTGCTTACATATGTCTATGGGCAGCAGTAAGCACTTACCGTCAGGTGGACTGCTTGCTCGTTTGCTACTTCATTTTTATATAAAAAAAACGGCCAGACGGACAACGGAGTCTTAGTAATAGAGTCCCGTTTTTATCCTTTGAGTACGGAACCCAAAAAAAAGAAGGAACGAATTATCACACTTTTCGGCCGGAGTATAGAAGACTCGGCAAAAATACCAGTGTGGTACTTCGTCCATTTTAATGTTTACAGATACTTAAAGAACATAAAACTAAAACATGAATAATATATTCATAAAACATTAGTTTTACAAATTCGCTCTGATTCCACTACAAATTGCTTCATCACGACATTTTATTACGGTATAAAAATTTATTACTGTCCTATTACTGACAAATAAAGTCACAAATTTTCGGTGTCAATATTTATTACACTCGTATCATAGTGAAATGTAAAGTTACGTTCAATTAATGGATGTTTAAAACGCTGATAAGATTTTTATGATGACAATGTGAAATAATATACTGAGAAAGAGATAAGAATAGCTCAAAATATCTAATTTTTAGTAATTTTCTGTAAATTTATAACTTAATAAAACAGCATTCTGTTGTTGTTTCAATTTTTATTTATATAATCTAATAATTTAAATTTTACAACTCAAACACACACGTACACACACACGCATTCTACACTCATAGCCCCACAGTAGGACAAACGCACAAAAAAGCATTATGTCTAATATTTATGTAACATTTTTAATATTACTACTATTCTATTCTTTTTTCTAATTTACCAATGCCATTACATTAGAAATTTATGGATACTCTTATTTAACGTGGAATATTATAAATGCAAAAGTGATATCGGCCCAGTGGTCACCGCCAGAATGGATGATAATGGCCGATTTAATTGTAGCATCTTCTATCACTATTGCCAAAACTTCCGGCGATAGATTTCCGCATTCCTGACGAATATTCTGTTTAAGACTAGTGACTTATAACGTGTCTACAAGAAACACCTCAAGTAGAAGACTAGAACGGATTAAATCGGGGGATCTTGCCGGCCAGTGCAAATAACCAATACGAAAATAGTGATTAGGCGCCCCGAAAATGCATTATTGAGTAATATAGCGATTCATGGCTTATTGTCGAGTATTTTGTACCTACTTACTTCAGAAATGTCAAAGTAGTATTGACATTTATTGCGATTTGCAGAAATTGTAGCATCTTCCGATAGGATGATGGCTTTTACGCCACCTTGTATACGATTTAAAAAATTGAATAAAATTAAACCTTAATTATGTGTTTCATCGTTTCCATTACATTTCGTTTTATTCGGAAACTATATTATTAACAGATTAGATCAGCGAAGCATTGCACCGTAAAATATCAATTTAAAGTTATTCGCTTACCATAATCTCTATGATTTGAGCACCGCTTTACATCATATACCATTTTCGAAGCATAATTTATTCAAATCGACTTAAGATCGTTTATCATACAAATTTTGTCACAAGGCGGAACAACAAGTTAATTAGTGATGCAAATTCAATTAAGCTAAATATTAGGTGGTCCGGTTAATTTTATTTTGTACTTATTTCATGTCTCTTATGGTTTGGTTTCGTAATTTTGATTTGGTGTTGTAATATCGGAGTTATAGACATCTAAGTTCCTCTTAATGTAACGTCTAGTTTCTATAAGAAATAATTCTCCAAATTAACTCTATTCCTGTCTCTCAGTTATCATAGAAAACATCCGAAAAGTAAATCGAAGCGCTATTTTGGATTACATTTGTCTACACGTCTTCTACTAGTTTTTTCTTGAAGACTAAAATGATCGCCTCCTGAAAAAATAAACCGGCAACCACACCCTTCCACCGAAACGTAAAAAACTATAGGTGTGGCGGTAGTACCTCCCCGGTCGAACCGCATAAGTTCTGCCCCCAATAAAAATAACATCTTGCTTGTTAAACTAGTAACATCGTTAAAAATATTAAAACAAAAAACCCGACTGCTTAAAACGCTTAATAAATGATCATATATATTTAAGTTAACGCTTATAGAGATTTTGGCAAAATAGTCAAGTAAAAATATCATATAATATATATATTTTTAGATTGCTCTATTTACTAGCTTTCATTTGATACCCATAATGTCGTAATAGTAAAAAAATCGTCACTCCCCCCTTTTTTCCCCTATTTCCAGGCGCCATTTTCAAAAATGATATAGCCTATTTCACTATGCAAACTGAGATGATTCTAATGATATGTTATAAGTCACGATCGTCAAGCCGTTTGGGCTGTAGCTTGCCAAAGAAATGGACATACATACATACACGCATACATACATACATAAACTCGAAAAACATAACCCTCCTTCTGACGCAATCGGATAAAAAAATAACTTCCTACTCCTAAAAGAAATATTCCGATAAAAATACTAGTTATTTTTTCACCTACAAATTATTACCATATAATAACTGGTTTTAATATAGGGACCCAAAAACCTTCATTTCAAGTATTGAAGTAGGTTTTTTTTTGCGAAAAGTCTACGTAATAATGTTGTAAGTATCGTCGAGTACCCAATTAGTATGTATTATATTCTTCAGATTTTACGTGACTATAATAGAAAAATGTTAGTACATTTTCATGATATGTAATTTGGAGATAAATAAATCCTACCTTTGTTTTAGTAAAAAGCGAAAAAAGTTCTTGCTGTACGAGGCCTATGTAACAATGTAGGTGGAACATTAAACATTCAGAACTTGCAGAGCAGAGGAAAAAGAGTGGTACATCTCTCTGACAATGGAATATTATAATATCATTGCGGATAAAAATAAAAATAC
>DWND01000192.1:0-11872 GCA_018250195.1 Cecropterus albociliatus | reverse complement strand
TGGTACTATATTACAGGCTGTGATTGCGTGATTCAGCGGTCGTAGTGTGGTTAAAGAGCGGTTCTTAACATCAATGAATATAATACGACATACAACCGCGCTTTTTTAACGTGATACTACCATTTTCATAGCTTTAAAATACTTTAACGGTAAATTCCAGGGCATTCCTGAAAGTAAAAAAATAAATACAGACGAATTGAGAACCTCTTCCTTTTCGGAAGTCGGTTAATAAAAATACTGTAAAGGATTTTTTTCCTTTTTATCTAATAATAAATAAAGTTTTAAACATAATTTCTTCCTGACCTGAACCCTTTGTGATTCTAGAGGCATCATCGCTACATTTATTTCTGCCTAATAACGCAGTGTTATGCGCTGTTATGATGTGAATGCATCCTTTAGACCGATAAGGGGGAAATACTTATTTTAGGCATACCAAGTTAGTCCTAAAGGTGATGCTTTTGTCGTCAAGCTCAAATAAGACACCAATCATATCTGGAGTTACAGATGTCCATAATACATTTTATTCTTACACTTATGACCATTGACCTGATCTGACTTATGACCTTAGGACCCTATTACTGAAGAGCATCCTTTCGGAACCAATTTTAGTGGTTGTTAAGAAAATATTGAATTTAATTAATAGTAAATGTGTCTTAAATGTAAACTAATGTACAGTACTAAGGCACCATAAACGCATTAGATAAAATAAAAAGAAATAAAAAAAAGACCTAATAACTTCACAGCTCGACTGTTGCGCAGCGGTCCGCGGAGCCAGTTGCAATACCGGCGCACCTCTATTCGCCGATCTGACGTTGTTATCATCTCATTGTGATATAACACGCGCAATACGCAAGCGCAATCTGTTCTACGGTAATGTATTATGTTCGCCGATGCAATTGTGTTCTTGAACTGTGCTCACAGTTAAAGGGCTTTGTTCATGAATATACTAGCTTATGCCCGCGGTTCCGCCCGCCTCGGTCACGTTTACGTTAATCCAGATCATAAACTACATATATGTATGTGTGTTAAATTTCAGCGACATCCAACCAGTAGTTTTTGCGTGAAAGAGTATCAAGCATACATACATTCTAACAAACTATCGTATTTACAATATTAGTAATATTTATTCGTATGGAACTTTTAAGATTCGTAAACTTGTACGATATTCGATTCACACGTTTATGTTTCACAAACTTGTAAGTTGGCCTAACAACCTATTGTTTCAGCTTTCAGTGTTGTTTTAGATGTTTGTACTTTTATTAGTTATAAAATAGTATATTGTCTTGCACTTTAATATTAAAGGTTTCCAACTCGTTTTGATGATTTTAGGTTTCCTTTGAGTTTAAAGGTATATGTAGAGTATGTACTTAAGAATAACTAAAGGAATCTTTAAGTGACAGTTAATGCAACGTTACAAAGGCTTGTATTATTCATTGTTCACGAGTGGTACCAACGGTAAAAATCAAAATTTTCCTCTTACTCTTGATATGCAAGACGCCAGCGAAATTAATAATACAAAGAGGTAAAATGCTTGAGTCTTAATACCATATGAAATCGCGCCCCTAGAATTCAACATCATATTGTAGGGAATACAAGAAAAAAGTGTAAATAAAGTTAGTAAAGGATTAATTCATTAAAAAACAGAGGAAACCAACACTATGTCCATACTTCAGTCCATACATAATTTATTTATTCTTAACCAAATGACATAAACAGATTATGAATGTCTAAACTCGGTGCGACATTTTGATTTAGGTCGTATTATCTGTCTATGGTCATGATATTATGAAAGTCAGCTTCATGTCTCGAATTGACTGAATCTTGCTAGCACAAGATCTACTCAGCATAAATACATAATTCATTCGTTCATAGATAAATGTTAACGGCGTGGTGCAAAAATGGCAAGACAGGTAATAACGCAGAATAATGAACTTGTAACTGTAGTCCAAGATCGCAATTACAGGTGTCGAGGAATAAATAATATTAATCGAAACGAAATGAACAGTAAACACGAGTTTATCTACATAGTTTATATTGTGCTGCAATTTAGTTATTAATTGTATAAAGCAATTTATAAATTACAAACGACTTCATAATTACAACTGCAGATGAGAAATAAATTGCGTCAAATTAAATTATCGTTTAACTTTCATGAACGTTTTTCTAGTCAAGACACCTTGAATTCTGCACGTTACAAATATTGAAGATAATAATTGAGGTGACTAATTAAAGATGCTATCTGGGAGTAAATAAAACTGGAAAGAACTAACTACTAGTTAATCTTCAATTTATAATTAAAATCGTATTTGTAGATATAATTAGCATCCATTTATGTTCTTATGTATGTGTGTCTTATGTATGTGTATAAATGTTATTACTATTACTCGTACTACTATTGCTCGTATTTTGTTGAACAGAAAATAAATTTTACTATCCGCAAATAAGAGTAATGTAATTCTCTTTCGTTTTTTATTGATTGATTGATTGATTTGTCTTAACAAAGTTTAATAAGCTTAAGGTATAAAGTCCGTAGAATTTCAATGGATGTGTATTTGTTCGGTTGGAATGATCAGATTCGCGAACCATGGATTGCTCCTGTCACCGAGGGTCATCCTTCTTTAATCGATCCCAGGTTGGCCACATAGGCTCAGATCACAGATGTGTTGTTATTCTATTTTGTGCGAACGCCTAATAAAATCTCAATAATTTCTACTATCTAGAATCCGGAACACAGCAGCTTACTTCGTTGTTATAAAATTGTAATATATTGGTGGTAGATGAACTACCCACTATAAGCTCGGCCAAGAAACATTCGTTAGCGCTGCAAGCGTCAGCGTTCAGCGAACCTATGCTTTCGCTTCAATTTGTAGCAAAATTTCGTGGCCTATACCATCAGATATTTTGCCTATAACATTTGTTTTTAACGCTCAACACTAACGTTGCAGCGCAGAGTGAAACACGCTTAAATCGAATGTTACGTGGCCTCCCAATAAGAGTCCTTTATTGCAGGCTATCTTCATATATGTATGCACAGAGCAGTGTGGCAACCAACAATGTTATTGTTGATGCAGTGTTTGCTTACAATTCCGACAGAGTATCAGTTACACTTGCACAGATATTAGTTTATAGTAGGCACAGGGCTGGCAACGGGCCAGACCACCTGACCTATATGGAGATTTGATACGTGGAAATCGTGCTTTGCTTTTCAGGGTTCGTGGGAAGCTTTTGTTTCTTTTGTGCTTTCGTAAAATTTAGAATCTTAAAAATAATTATTAATATCACCTTATATTATGTTGTTTATATAGAAAAGGGACATTACTTGTATTTATTTTAAGCCGATCGCATCGTTTCTTACAGCCATTTGATCTTTTAACATCTTACAACCCATTAACCAAAGCTTATTTGCTGCATATAATTCGCGATATATATAGTTACATACACTGGTGCAGTCAAATCTGATTGTAAGGATTTCCAAGAGACATCTTAGGAACAGAAGTTTTTGTTAGTTCTCTTAGCAGTTCTCTGTTAGTCTCAGCTCACTTTCATATGAAGCAACCATCTTAGTAATAGGGAGTACCAACCCATCTATGATTGATTTCAGATAGAATCCCTGCTCTGTATGAAGTTACATACAGGTGGACTGCATGCTCGTTCGATACATCAATCTTATAAAAAATAGTAAGAAATCGCTTTCGTTTCTTTACTATACGGAACCTTAAGTATTCGAATCAACTAAGCAACCCTGCTCCGAACCGTTCCTCGTAAAATATGTAATGAATGTTACTGCACCGCTAAATTGTACGGGACGCGGTGGCAAAGCTTTTTTGAATGCGTTGACTCTTCTATGAATAAAATACGCGGCGATATTGAATTTAACACGCAACAAGTTACGGCGACCGCAAGTGTAATAGAGCAATAGATATATTACAGTGGCTACCAACTTCTGACGACATGTGGCTGTTAGTTTGTGTTTAATTTTTTGAGCTAGGAATTATAAAGTATACAAAAATATCGGAAAAATAATTTAAGATGTTAAAAAACTATTTGAGTTTAATTTTACTGCCTAAAAAAGATACATTATCAAAAATATCTTGAACATGCAAGTAATTACATTAATGTTTGGATAATTGAGTTCATCTGTCTTACAAAGTCTTATTTCCCGACTGATAAGAGCGGGTTTGCCCATAACGTAAAAACCGTCATAAACATCAAAGCATTTCCCTTCGGAACGTCGAGCTACAATAACTTTTAACAACATAATAGATACAAAAATGTAATATCGACACAATAGTCTGAAGGAACACGCTGACGCCAAAATATTTATTTTACAGCTCACCAGAACACCGACAATAGACGCGTTAAGACAATGCTCCTTAGAAAAACTTAGTCTACCGTAACAAAGGGACGTTTCGACGAAAGGGGGCGCTGTAAATCAATGTAGGCGAATAATAAAAGGCGGTATACACGGAATTAAATTTGACATGGAATGAACATCTGTTGTGGCGTACTAAGTAACAATTAACATTTTTGTCGTCAGCTTTGAATTTTATCTACCGGATAACAGATTGAGCTTCTATTCATTCTATAATCATCGATTAGAATTGTCTACGTTTGAAGAATTTCTAGAACTGATACTTAAGATTATGTTGACTACGTTTATAATACGCTATAACAGCAAATCCAAGTGTATGTTCTAGTATGAACAATGTGGTAAAATAAAAGGCGCAAGTATAAAATCTTAGATAATACAAAAATCCTGTTTGGGATTAAATAAAAACACTTTGGACGAATGTTATCATTCTCCATTAAGTGCACATTTGCTACTTCAATTTATATAACTAAAAAACACCTATCACAAATTAATAGCTGACTCTTCCAGCACAATAGTTTCATATGTAGCATGCAGTGAAAACCTTGGACGGTGCATAAAGTGCTCTCTTTAGTGCTGGCCGGCACTGCGAGCGTACCCACTAACCTACATAATAATAACTGTTTCTTACTACAGTCGTTTTTAATGTTCATTGCTATCAATATGAGCGGTTTACTTCCAAGTAAATAAGCTTGTTTATTTTAACACTTCGCTTATGCAAACTAAGTTCTGGAATACAATTTTGAAAACGAAATTACCACTTAAATTGTAAGTTTACATTGAAATGTAGAGGTACAAATAGCAACCGCACAGTAAGACAATATAAATGTAAATAAATCGTGATACGCTTGGCTAAGGGCTGACACACAATCTCGCAATGCAACGCTTGATATCGTGTCACCAACATCTGCGAATTCAACGCGCATTCTCGTGACGTAGCGATTGATAATTCTTAATCGCGGAAAGTCATGACGATTGGTAATAGCTAACATGATATTTATGATTTTATCACATTAAAGGATTTCCAATTTCTGGAATATAAGCGATAATTATTACAAATGAAATTAATAAGTAAGAAGAAAAGAAAAAAGAGCTTTCGTTTACGGGTGAAAAGTTTAACCATTCTAACCAAACTAAATTGTCCATAAAAATATGCTAAATACATCATACAATTTTTAAATGAATAGGTCTTACAACATAGAAGATTTCACTATCATAGTTCTAGACGCGAACGTTAAAGGCGAATTCGTATTATCGGCTCATGTTGTAACGCTTGATTGTGTGTCAGCCCTAACACAGATCGCCATTCAATCCTAGATCCTTTTACGATCAGACATTCATCAGTAAGTACTAACAAGGTCTAAACCGTCGATAAATACGACACGAACAATGCACAACGACGACTGGTAGAGCTATCGCCGCGGTTTCACGGTGCACCGTAAACTTAAGTATTTACCGACTACCTACTCTTTGTTCCCTTTCCTTCGTGGAATAAGTGATAACTTAGTCAAGAGCTACCATATTGGACGAAAGATATGCAAGTACGCAAATGATATGACATACATGACCTAAAACGGTACCCTGTAGTGCACCGTGTGAGATTATCGACCCACGCGTTTTATTTTATGGTGGCTGTTTATGGCATAAGCTGAGCTCACATAGAGGTTGTGCATTTGATTTAAAAATATATAAATGGTACAATTTATCCGTGTCTTCATCCGGATGGGTTAACAGCAACGGAAACAAGAATGCAATTCATGTCTAAGACGTATATGTTGTATGATAGAATGTAATGTCATACTAATATTATAAAGACGAAAGTTTATGTGGATGGACAAACATACATTTGTTACTCTTTCACATAAAACTTCTAATCTTATTTGGCTGAGATTTAGCAAATATATACTTTGTTACCTGGATTAACACATAGTTATTGTGGTAAACATAACATGTGGTATAACATTTATTGTGGTAAATGACCGAAGCGGGCTAAGCCTCAGGTAACAGCTTCTTTCTTCATAACTTGGAAATCATTAAATATATCGTTATCGACCCCAAATACACCTTCTTGTTATGCAAAATTACGTGGAGTTAAATAACGTCTAGTCTTACACTGTTCATAGTTCATTACCTATATTGAAATATTCAATGTAAAAACACGTCCTGCTACAATTGCATAAAAGTATACATATAAAGATAGCTGATTCATATCGAATGTCCGCACGAGACTGACATGACGTCAAAAACTAAATTAAAAACATTTCAGTAATAATGCCAAACATGACGATTAAATATTGAATGCATTGAAAGCATTGCAATGTATTGCACTGACCCTGTTGCATTTGTATTTTATAACCAAGTCACCTTTCGAGCCAAAGAAAGATAATTTGATATCAATGATTTAGCATTCTTGCACAAATGCATTCAATCCGTTCGGTATAGGTATGTCCCGAGATCCTTACGAAGTTTTGCAATTGCGAAAGTCACCGAGTACAAATTGAATCCGATAAATTGAAACAGTTTGAGATTATTTATTAAATTAGGTACATTGAGTAATAATTGCTTAATGTAACGATATCGACGTTATCGACGGAAGAAGAGAATCCTAAGTGTGTTGGATTTCAGTCCACCCAGGGTTTGAAAATTTGAATTACTGATTTTAAACACTAAAGAAGCACATATACTTGATCGGAGTTATGTGAGTATACAAAATAATTGAAGGTACCACCAAGAAGTAGGTATATTTCGACAGCGGATGGATCATCTCCACATCTGTATCAGGGGAAGACAATTCAGTACTAACGTCAACAGGCCCAGGAATCGGAACTATCTTAGTCTTTGGGAGTGAGAACGCATCTGCGCTCGACTTCAGATAGAACCCCCTAATTGAAGTTTCTAACAGATGTCCATCGGCGGCAGTAAAAACTTACCGTCAGATGGACTGTGTGGAGGAGAAAATCCTGTTCTACATGGAGTTTGTTATATGCATAGTCGGCAGTGACCACTTCCAATTTGGCACGTATATCATGTTACTTTCTTTATCGAATGTTTTAAGGGCGACGATAAAACATCATGAAGAGTTCTCAATTAAAAAATATATTTAAACTAATCCACGACGTTGTTGATTTTAACATACCTCTCTCATCCTGAAAGAAGACCTGTGCAACAGCCGCACAGTAATTATTTGATGTGTATGAACGGAATGAGGGATTTTTTCGTTGAATGAATACCTGTATGTCTATGTATGGGCTGCCTCGTTACGACTAGCTAAGTCATAAAAATCTAACAAATGCACTAACGAACAGCGATCGAGATTCACAGTTTTTGTTGCTAGCGACATAGCTACAAAGGAAGACCGGCTCCGTTTAACGACACCGCCATAGCAACTCCCCTGATGTAACAAATACGAAACGCAAAAGTATCGAATTCCCGAATATTTACTTCGTTCGTCCAATTTTGTTTTTCGTCATTCTTTGATCGTACTTTTCCGATAATAGGTTTTGAGTTTTCTATTTACTTTTCTTTTTCTATCTTGATTTATTTTGTTTAGTTGCGACGACTCATGGTTCCATGGCCCCAGCCATACGTAAGCCAGTATGACACGCCAATGGTTTCGTGTTCAATCCCTGGCCACGCAAACATTTAATTGTAGTTAAAACTTCATTCGGGGTCTGGGTGTTTGTGTTATCATCTTTACATGCTTTTAATACGCTCAACAGAATGAGAGAGCGTTTTACGTCTTAAGTACAAAAGATAACCTAATCTAAACTTAACAAATGTTATTTAAAAAAAAAAGCTTTTGTACTGACTCATGGAAACAGGCCGAGCAGTTAAGTGCTTAACAATCATCCAGCATGATGCACTTCCTGCTTAGCCGCCACTCCGCGTCTAGTACCACCATGCCTCGCGCCCGGTTGTTTATTCTTTCCTAGTTATTTTTCCAAGTGCGTGACTGGTCAAACATCACGTCACCGCGGTTACACGTGTTAGATTTTTTTAAATAACATTGGGTTTGTATAAGCCTAACTAACATTATTTGTATTTATTGCAGTTACACTTACAAACAAAAATGACAGTATGTAATCATAAAAGCAGTAAAATCAGAATTAGTAGAAAACGTATGGTTCCATCGGAGAGGTACCATCGCCACACCTAATTCTCGCGTGAAGCAATTCTGGTTATCTGTTAAAGAGTGTGTATGTATATATGTTTGCTAACATATTAAGAGGTTGCAATCATAATCGTCAGGAATAGCAACGTATCTGTGGGCAAATTTTGATAGAACTCCAGTTCTTCTTTTTCACTCCTTTTTATCTCCAGTTCAACTCTTTCGAATTTGTTACACCATATACAACCAGAACTGCATTGGTACTTAAATTTTATAAAGTAAACAAAAGTCACAGCGTGTTCGAGTATGCTTCAGGCGTCGTCCAATTGAACGGAGAGACCCGGCGACGGCAGCTCGACATATTGGAACGTAACATAAGATAACAGTGAGTGAGTTAAATTTGTCCCAATAGACTAAATAAACTATAGCATCAACTTGTTGTGGCAGTTACACCCGCTCTTAAAACTGAGCTTATCGCTTAAAAATGTAACATAAATATTTAATCTGTAGTGACTTTTGACGAAGTAGACGAATTTTAATGAAATGAAGACTAAATGCTACCTCATGATATGAACTATGAAAATATTTTCAATTATTAAATTTGAACGCACTTTGTATTAGATACCATTTTATACATATATCCAAAACATACAAACAAAAATTATAAAACTTACAGAATTTTCTATAATGACTTATTTTCAGCCCCAAAACTTAAAACGATGTACAGACAGACGGAACAGTCATTTTTGTTATATACATGGACGCTGTGGTATGGGGTGACGTGTCTGGCGAAAAAAATTTACTATTTAAGTGTGCATGCACCCCATGTGGGAAGGTTAAGACACATTAATACACGGCACGTTTTAAAAATATGTATTACTATACCATCATAATGATTGTGCCGAAGTAGAATAATTCTAATTTTTATAATATAGAATTCCGCAAAATAAAACAGGACGTAGTAATTAAGCAATTAAACATCATATATGTACACCAATAAAAATATTATTTAATGTATGTTAAAGTAACTGAAAAAAGAACTATAAATAAAATAAAATTAGAATTATACGAAACAACAAGTTGATAGTATCATGCTCATTTTATCAACATACATGCAATATATCAACACACAGAATAAATTTACATAAGTCATAATAAATTTATATAAACGGCATTAATATTTCTCGTCTACAAATCATTAAACAAAGGCAGTAAACAAAACTTAGTACGGACAACTCTGAATACGAACGCGATAATTTTCAAGCACTTAATAGCACTTCATTATCTGAACACAGTGTAATGTCGCCGATAATTATGTAACTAACGCGGATAACGGCGATAAATCAGTACAATTGGAACCATTTAGCTATCGAGCCGACTACTGTACCAGACGGCATATTGTTGAGATAAAATGGGCCTGGCCAACAGTAGGCTTTGTGAAGGGAACTGGACGGTAAACAAGACAAGACAAGGGTCAACGCCACAAGAGAGCAACACACAACGCCAGCTAAGAAACCGCGTACAAGTTATATTGCAAATTGCAACCCTATTCATAGCGAAGACAATAAGGCAGACGATGAACAATAAATTGTTAATGAAAGTGCAGTAATTTATGAGCTATAAATTTAAAAATTAAACATGCTAATTCAAACCAGTAAAGGATGAACGATCGTATTACGGTCGTATATGAAATAATGTTAAGTAAAAGTAACGGTAAACTACTGTTTACTGTTTATACTTAAGTAAACTAAAGTAATTTGTATATTAACTTAGTAAGAATTAATAACATTAAGATTGTTAGCAAAAGAAAAAAGAAAGAAATTTGTTGATATATACGTGTAACAAAGCGATACAAGACAAACGAAATCCAAAAACATATCAATCCTTTTAATGAAATACAACCAATCAAAAATTTAAAGGCAGCTTATAATTAATAAACAAAACGAAACAAAAAAATAATTATGATTGCGTCCAAAGTTATTAAATGATTCACCGCGAATTTGAAAAACGATCATAAAATTTGCCATTGACAATTAGTCAGACGATATACAAAACCCGGCCAGATTTAGATAAGACGATTCGATACGGCACCTGGTGAGTCGCCGGTCATGATATTGCGAATTTTAGTTTAATTTCCAACGCTAACGATTGATGGGGAAACTTTATACGATGTTTGGGTAGATGAAGTAATGGAAAATTTTAAATTATAGAAACCAGTTAATTATTATATTAACTGGTTTCTATAATTTAAAATCTTCTGTAATTAATTCCAAACAGCATTTGTGTCCTTTGTGGCGTCTTGTCGTCGACAGATGTATTGCTACCCTAAACGAAGTAAGTAGGAATGCCTATAATACGTGCCTTTATTTTAGCGCCTTTCTTTTAGTGCCTTTCTTTTCACCTTTAAACTATAATACTGAAACGCTTATCGCTGCTACGAGTATAAGGTGTTCAAACAACGTATGGCTCTATAATCTTAAATAACTTTCAAGAAATAGTACCATAATCATATTTTGTCTCTATCCGTATAAATCCTAGGTAACCTATGTTTCCGAATCCAATTTTCCTTCACCGGTAATCAAACCCGAGCAAGATGGGTGGGTACGGGCTACGTGGAGGTAAAATGAAAATTACGTAACAATTATTGGACGGATTTAATACGGAGAGACGGGCAGGTTGAGCTCTGATCGGCTTTAGGGCTTACGGTAAGCTAGCATATGTGACATTTTATTGTGATCGCCCAACGATATGTACGTACTTTAAATTCATTTTTAGTTATACGAGTTTTAAAATATAATTTACGTCGTGTCTTGTAAATAAAGTTTTAAATAATTCTTGCTTTTTGGATAATATTAATAGATCGATATTTACGAAATTATTAAGTCGAAAGAAAATAGTCACATTCTATCTATCAATTTTTATATCTATCAAATTTATCATCTTGATAAGAATAAAAATAATTGATTATTTTTAATTAAACTTTCCGATAAAACGTCTGCACGTTTTGACACCACTGTCTACTAAGTATTTAAGAAATTGGAACATTAATTATTTATTTATTGTTATGATTAACATTTGATTTCTTAAGATAACATTAATTTATTTTGAGAGCAATATATGGTAGTCACACATAAATAAAAATAATTAATAACTTTGGTACAAATAAGAAGACATTACATTTATATATCTACTTGACTTTACTTATATTTTAATGTACGTTACACTTTCACACAAAGACTATTCGGATCGGATATCATGAAATTTGGCACACAGATAGTTAATGACCGGAATTAACAGAAGATGCTATTTACCTTTGAAAACCCATAAGAGTAGAGCTGAGGGGAAAAGCTAGCATGATATAATATTAAGTATCAGACGTGTATTCTAGATTTTTG
>DWND01000191.1:0-11873 GCA_018250195.1 Cecropterus albociliatus | reverse complement strand
GTCGCCTCATATATATGTAAGTGAGCCGGCAACCACACCTTTCCACCTCGCGCACGAAATGCTTAACACTAGAAATAGATGTGACAATTGTATCTACTCGGTCGAACTACACTGGCTCTTCCACCTTTTTCGGCTATACCTTACAATATACTTTACAATGACGGGTGAATACGTCAACAATGATGGTTTTTGAGTAAAAGGTAATAAACTCGTGCTAAGGGCATTGTAGTCAAGCAATATTTTTTTTACTTACTTGACAAACCACTGTCGATCTTCGTCACAAACTAGACGATCTTGGTACACGCGTTGGTGTTCATGATACCATAACCTTATCACATCATCTTCATCCTGTACCCAAAGAATTTTATTGTTTACACAAATTCATTGAAATACACAGACTAAAGCTTAATTAAAAACTTTTCAAGTGTGAGTCGGATTCACGTACGAATGATTCCGTAACATTAGCTATATAAATCGCACAAAACATTTTATGTATATAGGAGGCATTTAAGTAATTATATTACTCTCTTTTTGGTATTTATTTTTATAGCAGTAAAAAAGACATCATCAAAAAAATTCAACTGTCTAACTATCACAGGTAATGAGATACAGCCTGGTGACAGACAGACGGACCACGCAGTCTTGGTAATAGGATCTTGTTTTGCCCTTTGGGTACGGAAGTCTAAATACGATTAAAATGTAAACTCCATTCAATTATTATTTTTATAACCCCCAGATCCACTATCAGTATCAAATTCTTTCTTTTGTTCTTTCTTTTGTCTTTCGTGTTAGAAATTTGGCGGCAGGCAGGCTTATTATATTGAACTTAACACTAATTACCTTTACAGCATTAGGGTCCATCATAAGTATCCCCTGGAAAACCTTACTCAAATCGCGAAGATTAAACGTATAGTGAGATTTAGTAGGAGTGGGAAGGAGTTCCTCGACGAGCGAATTGAAGATTTCGATGGAGCCCTTAAGGAATGGACCTTCACGTATGGACACTTTATTGAAGTTGCGTGTCCAAGACGCAAGAATAACTGCGAAGATGCCATACTGAAATAAATATAATTGTAACAACAACAACGAACAATGTCTTAAAAATTACAGATAAATAATTTGTCCTTCACCAAGTACGAAACACATACATATGTACAGTTTATTTATTCTTCCAATACGAAAATTGACTTTGAAATAATCAATAATTTGCCTTTAATATCTCTCGTAATATCTCTACCTTGCTGGAGTACTCCATTTCTGTGAAGGAGATGTAGTGGAAGTGTCTCATGAGACGCATGGTGACAGGGTTCCTGCCTCCGCCGGGGGGACCCATGGCCGCCACGATACCCATATCCACCAGAGTACGAAAGTCACCGATGTTTGTGCGGTCGTACCAACCTGAAAATGTTTCGAGAGTAGCAAAGTCCTAGAGAATAATTAAATAATAGGATCACATAACACACTTACGGTACAGTGCAGTACAGTTATGAGTTAAGTGTGAAAAGATATATTTCGACAGCACCCTGCAGAACGCAGCAGTGTTAAACACTGCTGTGTTCTGGATAGAAATAGGCGATAAGGAAAAACACCGATCGGAGTCATTTCAATATTAATACGACAATAAAAGAGTATTTGTACAATAATGGATTTGGCATCACCTACAGATCTTTTGGCATCACCTACATTTCTTCAAGACTTTTGACCATCAATCTATTTTATACTATTTCAAAACCTAATCAGTTAGTAATGGCCTTACCAGAGAAGTCCATAAACTGTCGCAGCAGTTCTATCGGTGGTTGAGCCCCATACACTTCGAGGGCGGGCATGTTGAGGTCGTCTATAAAGAAAACTTGGCGTTTTGTTGGCGGTGGGCCGAACACACCGCGTCTTCGTCGCTCAAGTTTGCTATCAATTACATCCTGAAAAGATTTTTTGCGCTAGATTGATTCATTCCGAAATCAGTGTAACGTTATACAGCTGAAGCCTTATTCAGAAAGAAAAGAAAAAAATACTGTTGTCTTCTTTAGAACTCGTTTTATTTAGTTTAAATTTTTGGGAAGAAATTTCTTAAAATCTTTTCTTTCGTGCGACGTTTAAGTTTTAGTATTAAGCAAGTTTAACGCGTTATGCTATCAGAAAGGAATCTCCTGTGTCATAGAGAAGAAATCCTCTGAAATACGTACTAATGTTATATTGTCATATACGCTTTTTGATACTGCAACAGTAAATTTGATCCTAAGCTAAGCCACATCTATGAATATTATTGGAATTTATGCTTGACGCATGCTCGACTAAGAAGATAAGGATACAGTACAATCAGCGATTTATTAGACTATAAACAACTCCAAAAGTAAAAAAATGTAAGTAGATACCTGAGTTTGATTAGCAGAGGTCCTGGCGGAGAAAACGATAAATTCACAGATGAACTTCTTATGAAGGCCGCGTGATAACTTCGAGGTGATGGTGACCGTCTTGCCGGTACCGGTGGGCCCCACGCAGATTACATGGTTGTAGTTAGCAATCTTGTAGCCGAGGAGCGCCGCACTGCGTACGTTGTCCAGCGTTGGGACTTCGATGTCTGAATTAAGAACGTTGAAGCTATTTTAATGGTAAGAAGGATTGGGCTTTTTTCTTCTTAGAATTAGAAACCTTTGTTAGTTTACTATCGTTAAATATTTTACATCGTGTTTTAAGACCATAAAAGATATAGACATTTGAATGAGGAGTTCCATTTTAGTTATCACATACAGCATCAGAATCAGGATGAATCAACAATCAATCAAATCAACTTCAGACGGGACTTAGTTATTGTAACTTCTGACCTTTGAAGAAATTCATGGCTATTATAGTTTGCGCATTGCTATTTCAACTAATATTTAGGACCAAAATAATTTTACCAGCATATTGCCATTCAGGATCTACTTCATACTCTTCCAAATTAGCCATCCAGTTATACCAATATGGATTTGCTGGCTCGCCATCATCAGTTAAATCAGTAAATCCGCCATCGTGAAGCCTATAAACAAACAATAAATTATTACTCTCAAGAAATTTCTGTTTTTTTTTGTCTATGGATCCATTTGCCTTTATAAACATTTTTTGGTCATCTTTTGTAAATGTAGGTTTAAAATTTTTCTAAATAATTTTACCGATCTTCTCGGCCTCTGTACTATTCGATTGTTATCATCAATATTATACTTACGTATAATCATATACCCTTCCCTCCTTGGGAAATAGTGGTTTGGTATTATTCTCCTCCATGACACTTCGAATGAAATCCGAAAAAATCGCGCGACCATTGTGGTCACAAGTCGCACCTACTGACCAGATCACCGACCATATTACCCAACACGGTGCTAATTTCGCTGAAAAACATCACCTTTGTTAAGTAATAAAATATTGCATAACACTTTTGAAGTATATTCCATGATAACGTCAAAGTAACTTGAAGTTAGAATGTTCTATAACTGTAGTTGCCATCAATGGATTTCATTGCGCAGTACCAGTGGTACCAGTGATAGTTTAATGAGTTCTATAGATAAAATACCAATACTGTCAAAAAATAGAATTAATATTGATAAGATCTAATTTCACAATGTGTAAGGTTAGTTGGATTAACTTTAACATCCAGTAATGTTAGTGAACCGAATGGCGGACCGGCTGCTTTGCGATCTGACATGCAGTGGGTTACGGATTCAATCCCTAAATGATACAAGACACTCGAAATAACTGAGTGTGCGGCTGTGAGTGTAAAAAGAATTATAATTTATGACGAGCAAGTATTGGTTAATTTATTGACGAATTATATTATATGTTGCAAACTTACGCATCATAGCTAAGAACGGGGCTCCAGGCGGTGGTCTGTCGTCCTTCCCAGTCAACGGTCTTAGTCTGTAGTCCAAAAGTTCCAAGAATTTCAATACAAGCGACGAGTCAATAGAGCCGACTATCTCTGTGAGCTTTGACCGTACAATTTGCAAGGCTGGATACAGGAACGTGTTTATAAGTCCAGGAAGAATTTTTCGAATATTATCTGCAATCTTTATAAGTGAATATATTAAAATACTGTTGTGAAGTGGACGTGGACCGTACGGGATTTACATGGTTACAACAATACTTGAATGTACTCAAAAATGGGTACTTTCGAGATGATATCAGAAGTACTAGTGAAGTGGTCGCCATAACTTCAAAACATTAAGTTACATACAAAACCAGTTTAAAGCCAATAAATCACAAATCTTACAGGAGGCAAATTGCTCTTCATCCAAGCATTGATCAAAGGCGGAAGACCGACCACCCGCGTATCCAAGTACACCATTCCACATCTAGAGACAGTAGCCGGAGAGGCCACAGCCAAATCCGCCACTTCGAAGATCATCCGCTGGCGATCAGTCAACTTCATTATCTCGCCACTGGATAGGCAAAGTTTCTTATTATCGTCCAAAACCTGGGAGAATAAAGATATTATTGAAACTATATGTTTCAAATTTTATTCATCAAAATTTATTCCACAAAAAATGCTAGGCTTTGATACCATCTGTGGAATTTAGGATTGTAAGTTAGGATTTTATTCGTGGAATTGGTATACATTAATATGTAACGGATTCTTATAATATGCATTTTTTTAGTTTTGTTTAGTAGTTTCGCCCTGACAATGATACATGTAACTGGATAGTAATATCGGCAAATGAAATAAAAAACGCATATCGTGAATATCTTTACATTACCCTATAAATTAAATTACATTTCATAAATATACCGTATTCATGTTCTCGATCCACACCGCATCAACAGGTCCATCGAAGACATACCATCGTTTATCTGTGTCTTCAACTGCGATGCCAGCTCGCACCAAACTCGATAATATACCATCCGTCCTGTTAATTTTACACATTTATTATCATTCATTAATTTAGTTTTCCTTTAAAACTTCCTTAAAGACTATATTTGTTACCATTCGTGAGTTTGCAGATCAAATTCTCCATACAACTGGCCCATAGTGATAGACTTAGGGTTGACGACGAACGTGTGCACCGGAGTAAATGGAAACCCATCTGGCGCCAACTTGCCTTTGATGGCTGTTAGAGCATCTCGCAGGATTTCGTAACACTATAACCGAAAAGCAAAAGTACAGGCAAATAAATGTATATGCACTAATCAAAGAAATTAACTATGTGTTAATAAACCTACCTTTGTTTTGCCAGCACCAGCTGGTCCGACCAACATTAGACCATGTCTTACAACTGTGGTCTCGTATAACTGGATAATTTTGAATATAAATGCTGAAATGAGAGCATAAATTATAACAAGTAGGAAAAAACCTGTCAAATAAATTAATGCTCCCGTAAATACTTACTGTACAAGTCATCGTATCCCCTTTTGACGAGCATATTTCTTATAGACTGCTCCATTATTCCGTAATCTACTATTGGAATTTCTACTCTTGGAAATAGATCCGATATTATACCTTAAAGTGGACAAAAGTAAACTACTTTATATAAGTATTTAAACTCGACTCGATCACAAAACGTCAGTTTCAACCATTAGCAACACAATTTCTTCAAATTCTTAAATAATCATTTGTTTTCCTTTGTAATTTTATTGTAATTGTATTGTAAATTATATTGACAAGCTTTCAAAAAACCTAAATGATGTGAATTTATAATTTGGTCAATTTCATTTTAAAACAAATTATAATAACAAATTTCAAATAAACATTACCATTGAATAAAACGAGGTCATCAGCAAGGAACTTGGGAACGTTAACATCCCGTAGCGCACGGAGAACTATTTGCCGCTCATCACCGTCCGGCATTTGACGAATCAAATTACCCGCAACCAAAATAACAGTCTTCACTGCTCGCATACCAAAATCATAATGATCCTATAAATAGCAAAAACTTGTCAAACTTTGAAAGTACAAATCTCTCGAATTTTTAGCAAATCTTTGTGATGAGTTAGTGGCTTATATATAGCAATGGATCTCAAAAGACTGATAGGTGAAGAGGTAGACAGTATGATGCAAGCCTCTCTCGGAATCCAAATACATATCCTGCATTAAGGTTCAAAAATACTATAGTAATTATGGCATGCCAAAATCTTCAGACCAGGAAATATCATCTTACTTACAGTCAAAGAAGTAATACATCCTCAATTGGATCCAACACTTTTAAATAATTTTCAATAGTAAGGAAATACCTGTGATGACAGTTGTTCAGAACTTAGTCTGAAAGTGGTAGTAATTTTTCCAGCTAATAATTTTGCTTCATAGAAACCATAAGAAAACAGTGATATCTCGGCAATCAAAGCGTAATCTGGCACCATCATTGCAATAGGTCGAAATAGTGCTTTGAGGTTATCAGGTAGTTCCGTACGACCTGGAAATATTTTGACATTATTTTATTATTATATTTGACGAAAATTATCACGAATGAAAGAGATGAAAAAATAAGAAAAGGAGACAGAGAAAGCACTAAGAAGATGAGTGTCAAAAATTTCTAAATTGCAGATTAAGGCGAAATCAGAATGTGAATCTATAACGCACCTGCATATCCAGGATTCATTGTGATGAACACTGAACAAGATGCCTTCAGCGGCAATTCGCAGCCTTCAAAAATGAATCGTTCCTGACGAGCAATCTGTGCCTTTTGAATGGTCACCACCTATACAAATAGATATGCATATTTAGAAAAATAATCAATTGGTGTACACTTTTTACCTATAAATATTCTGAAATGATTACCTGTTGCGCCACAACTGACAACACTTCTATATCAATGCGATTAAATTCATCAAAACAAGCCCACGCTCCAGACCTGAAAAAAATGTTAAAGTTAAAATTGGGGAAGTCGATTTATAGATAACTAATAGAAGCCAATATAGCTGACATGTTTTTAGTGTAAGTGACACAGTATCTAGCCAAAAGATGCTTAAATTTCAACAATACCTTTTCTACAAATGAATGACAAAAAGTACCCATAGTTTCATATTATAAATTTATTGAACGTACGCAGCTAATCCCTTGAAAAACTTTCCCATGGCCATAAAATCTAGCTGATCCGAGCAGTTGAAGACGACGCATTGTACAGCTAACGCTTTGGCCAAATCCTGCAACAATTATTTATTACAGCCACGAATCAAATTTAGTTATTTTATAGACATCAATTCAACCTAGATGAAATAAATACAAGAAAGAATAACCAAAATACATAATTATGCAGAACAATGAACAATTCTGAGGTATTGATCATGACTCCAACTACCATATATCCTATTAAATCAATGATTCATCGCTGTCGGGCTGTCGGCTGTCGCTAAACATCGGATTAGAAGGCAACTTTACAGAAACATTGCTTATTTAGTACCACGATATTGAAATTCTTGGAACTATCGAGTATTAGTAAGTTTTGAATGCCCTACAAAATTTTATGTCGCATATGTCGAAAAGAAAAGTAAACAATTTGATTTTATTCTCCATTACTTCTCGAATATACTCAAAGGAAGTATAAATGTGCGTGAAACAGTAACCTTGGTGGTCTCCGTCTTGCCGGTGCCGGCGGGCCCGGCGGGCGCGCCGCCGAACTTCAGGTGCATGGCGCACATCAGCGTCAGGTAGCAGCGGTCCGTCAGCGGGGTGATCACTAGGCGCCCGCTGCACATCGTTTAAATCATGTTACCTACGTATATCTTCTTGATATTTTTTCAGATATACCGGTGTAAACGTCACTTAAAGATTCTAAGTATTATCACCGACGTGGTTACAAGCCTCTTAAATTTAGATTTGATAATACTTTACAGAATATACGACATACATAAGGTGTACCTAATACCTTATGTTAAATTTGTGACCAAAAAATCGAATTTATACCGGAAGACATTGTATTATCTGTTCTACGACTTTTAGTACCGAAAAAAACTAAGGTAAAAAGTATCACATAATATTTGAATTAAACGATTCAATATAAAATTCACCTATTGCCAAGATATTCGTTCTGGTAAGTGAATACGGAATTAAGCGCCCGGACATCGCAGCAGTTCTGGCTGAATTGCCGGTAGTACGGCGACGTGTCCAATCTGTTCTCGTCTTGGTATATTTCTGGCGACTCGCCTTCTTCCAATGGTTTCATATCTTTGACGATCTCGTAGTATCTGGAAAAACCATTTGCTAAGATTTTACTACAATCCCAATCGATCCCAATTGAGTTCAAAAATATGTTTTGATATTAAGAGCAGGTGAATGTAAACTATGTGTGACGTTAACCTAACAAAATTCCTAAACAGTATAGCATGATATAGTCAACTTACTTTTATTAAACACTTGGCCGGCGCGATGGACAATGGCCTAAAATTCTCTCATTGTGAAAGAAGATCCGTGCAACGGTCAGACAATAACGTGTGGACGGCTATATACTGAACTCTGTAACATCTTTCCTATTCAAAGTTATCCGTTGCACTAATAGTTTTCTTTATTGTATCTCAGTATTCGATCCTACTTATTTTAAGTTTACCTCAGTTGACACGTCCACTGGAAGTCTGTTACATTCTTGACGTTCTCGTCGACTAGTGTCCGCGTGACGTCACGCGCGTGCACCTCGATCACGATGAGTGCGCACAGCACTTCCCGCTGGAAGAACGTCAGCTCGCCCTTCACCAGCGCACGGAGACTATCCAACTGGGGATATGGTGACCATGTGAATAGGGATTTTGCGAAAAATTAAACTTAATTATAATTATCTATTTAAAGGTTGTGGATCTCTCTTTAACTTTGCATTGGACGAAACTTTTTTTTTCAACTTTTATTAGATATAATTATGTATATGTACACTGCCGGTTAGATTACAAGTTCGTAAAATATTCCTTTAATTTATAAAAGGGATATAAGCTTTATTATCTAAGACTATCTGTGCCACGCAGTTTCACCCGCGTTTATTAGAGAACAATCTATTAAAACGAACAAACATAGCGTGGTGTTATATTAGCCTAAAGCCTTCCACGATAAATTTACTATTCAACACAAAAATATTTTTTCAATTCGAACCAGTAGTTCCTGAGATTAGCGCGCTCAACCAAACAAACTTTACTACTTTATAATATTAGTATAGATTAAAAACTCTAATTACCCAACAATTTATTTGACTCCGTTTAAAATTTCATCACTAACCTGTTGCAAGTTCTCTTCAAAAAAAATGTCCATGCGGTACTCAGAAATCGCTTGTTCTACGCCAGCAGTCCATGCTGTCTGCGAACCAGCTATCACTACCTGGCCCGGCCAGCGAAGCACCCACTGAGCTCGAGGCATTGTCCACAACTCTGCTAGCCCATCAACTAGAGTCAAGCGAACTGAAATAAACAGAGTATGAATAAAACTGATTAGCGACACCCAAATGGTTGAAACTCGGCCTTTTAATCGGAGTTCCGAGTTTCAGGTCCTAGGCACACGCCACTTATTTTTCCAAAATAATGTGCGTATTCGATTTTAAAGATCACTGCTTTACAGAGGAAGAATACATCGTCAGGGAAACTACGCGTCTGTGAGTTAAAATAAAAAGTTCTCAATATTGTGTGAACTCTACCAAATCGCACTTGGCTAGCGCGGTCTACTATCAATTTGAGAGAAGAACAATACTCAGCAATGTGACAATAATGTGTTGATGTCGAAATGAAACTGAACATATCATTATTCATATTCGTGTCATGTAAATCATTGCAAAAATTAACAAATTTTAAGCTTAAAATAGGGAAGAAATAAAACATACAATATGTAGAGATTGAAAGCTAAAATAATAATTACTTGAATGTCTCATAGTGTCTTCTAACAACAAAAGCCATTGCTCGACGTTTGAGGACGGATAAAACTTGTACTTTAAATCAACAATCTCTCCTTCACTCGAATGCATTTGAGTTATCTTCAAATCTGGTTCAAACGTTACCTAAAAATACATACATCAGTTTATTAAACTTCCTCCATATTCAAGGTCCTTAAAAATACAGTCAATATATCCATCGTCTTGTCAGATACATATGTAACTACATGGTCTATCCATAAGTAGGTAACCAAATTTTTATGAAATAAGTAGATATATAAATAGTTATGATATTTTAACAATGCTTACCTTAGCAATATTTTCGAAACACTTCCTAAGATGTGGTTGGACAGCTCTCGGGTTGCGAGACTGCGACAATATCTCCAGCAATTCATCATCGCTGAGGAAGAAAAATCGTGGGAAGCGAACTCGCTTTAGCTCCATGTACTCATTGAGTCCCTTAGAAACCACTGCGAGGAGGTGACGAGCCTCCACCAAACTATCCAAAAGACGACTATCGGGACAGGTTATCATTATCTACAAACACAAATGGCTTAAACTATGGAAACGTACAAAGATTTGCATACTGTTATATACAATACGACGACCCGCGTGACGACCCGCGTGGCCGAGCGGTTACCATACCGGTCTGACGCGCAGTAGGTCCCGGGTTCGATTCCCGGTCAGACAGAAATATGAATGATGAGTTTAGATTTCTGTTCAGGGTCTGGGTGTTTGTGTATTCGTCTGTGTGTCCATGGCACCCACGACACAGAAGAAAATCCCAGTGTGGGGCTATGAGTGTAGATAGCGTCTTTAGATATATTTGGACTTCTTATCACCGGAGCACGCTTTTAACGCTTTAAATGTTTGTTTTGTTTTCAGGGCAAGGTATGATGGGCAACTCGCTGGAGAGGGGCGCCGGCGCCGCCGGGGGGATGCTCGGCGGGCCGCGCATGACCCCCCCGCGGCCCGGCATGGGGCCCATGAGCCCCGGCGCGTACGCCGCGGGGATGCGCGGCCCTCCGCCGCAGGGACCAGGTGAGTGGCTGGGGGGTTTGGGGAGCCGAGGGTAATGGGGGATTAGGGAGGGCTGGAGGTGATGTGGGAGGTGGGGGATTAGGAAGAGACGATGGAGAAAAGGATGGGGAGAGGGGAAGGCTGGAGATGATGTCGACGTTAGCGGATTGAGGAGCGAAGTCGGAGAAAGTGACTAGGGGTTGATGTGGGAGCAATGAGAGTGACAGAGATTGCTGGGGAGATGGGGAACGCTCTGGAGACATGGGAAGTGCTGAAAGGGCTGGGATGGTTATTGATGGTTTGGGAAGCGTTCGTAGGGGACTGAGGAAGTCTGAGGATGATGGGGAAACGCTCAAGGGGGTTGGAGAAGCGATAGGGAGTTTGGGGTAGTGATTGGAGGAACTCGGAAGAGCGAGCTTGGGGTGGCGATTGCGGGGTTAAGACCTTATTGGAAGGGTTGAATGTATTTTTCATCTGTGAGAATACTTTAGACTCAGTTGTAGGGAGTGGGCGTCCAGGAGCGTGGAAGTGCGGTAGTAAACAATTAGTTGTGATTTAGGTTCATATAAGTAAACAAGTATATAGATGCTTCAAACTCTAGTGGCCTTGTATGTGTTGATCGGGTAACGGGGGTTAAAAATAATATTCAATAATGGATATTATTATCCGAGGCTTACTACCTTAGTTTTCAGGGGTTAACGAAACTTTGGTAAGAGTGATCTTAATACTAGCTGCTTTGATATAAAAATATATTAGCATATATTAGCAGTCTATTTTATTACTTTCTCTATGTTCAGCGTTAGTGGTCGGTTGCAAGGTAGGTAGCTCTTGTCTTTTCACGGAAAATAAATTAGTCACCGATAAAAGTGAGAATATCATATTATAGAGTATATCATATATTTTGTAAATTATCGTTAAATATATTGTCATAAAGACTGTTCTCTAAAATGTGACGAAAATTAAACAATGTATTTTTGTTGTGATGATGACAAATTTTCATTAATTTCGTTCTTTAATGTATTGAAAATAATATATAAAGTTAGGTTCTTA
>DWND01000190.1:0-11901 GCA_018250195.1 Cecropterus albociliatus | reverse complement strand
AAGGTAAGATCTAATAACAATGATAAATATTTTAATAGAAATGATTTATCAAGTACAGAACATACCAAAATCACTTTGTTTTTCTTTACTTAGCACTTTCAAAAACAACCCTTCTTCGTGTATTTTCAATAGTTAGATTTTTTCTGCTCAATAATGAATAACGCAAAAATAATGTTTGCGTTAATTTAAATTTCCATAGTTTTTAGATGTATTTCAATTCTGAAGAGATTTTTTTTTTTGACAAGTTAATTTAACCTTTTTTTTGTAACGAGAGGAATTTTTATCGCACTAAAGCCCCACCACTGGCCGTCCTCAACGCTGCGTGGAAGACTCCGGGATCTCCAACGAAACAAAACCGGAGTTCTCCGAGCGCGATGCCCTTCTTTCAGGCTCTCTCCCGCTTTACCGTACCACCAAGTGTTTACGACGGCATGTGACCACACATGCCGCCGTCCTATCCGAAAAAGCTTGGCTGGGCAGCTCGAGCTCCCGCTCTGGCCGCCCTCAACCCCCGATGTCTCCTTTTAGTCGCCTCTTACGATACGATTCCGAAACTACAGGAACAAAGTTAAATTTACCTATTGTCATGTTTAATATTTCACAATATTGTGACAAAGTCTTGTAGCGTTAGTCAAACTGGCAATAAACACAAAAGATATGACTAAACTTTTTAAAGAAGTTGGCAACGAAACTTTAGTTGACATTACTATTATTACTATTATTAGCAATGACATATCTGAAGTTCTAAGTAATTAGACACTCATTGTCACTTGCAATAACAATTAATCACAAAGAATCTACTTGGAAATAATCAATCATTATTTACAAATTTGCTAATGTCCCTTCATTAGTTTGGACTTCCGCGAATCGCGATAATGCGACTGAAATATACGACATGCGCCGCGTTAGTCGCAATAATGCTAATCAATCTATGCTGGTCACTTTCGTTTAAGCCGACTGTCTTATTCAGGCGAAGTAACACACCTGTGATTGACTTCAGATAGAATCCCTTTTGTATATGAAGTTGCTTACAGATGTCCATGAGCGGCAGTGATCACTTACCATCAGGTGGATTGCATGCTCGTTTCCTTTTTTTTATAAATATGAAATAGCAAACGAGCAATCAACCCACCTGATGGTAAGTGGCTACTGCCGCCCATAGACACCTGCAAGCAACTTCGTCCACCGATGCGTTGCTAATTCCGAGGACTAAGATGGTCGCCTCATACAAAAGTGAGCCGGCAACCACACCCTTCCACCGAAACGCAAGAACTGCTTCAAGCTAGAAATAGGTGTGATGTGTGTTAATTAATGCCTACGCTCATGAGATATGAATGCAACGTGCAACCTAGATTTGACATTTAAAGAAAATATGCAAAAGCAAGTGATGCATTTTCACTTTACCGACATTTTCTAGTTCAATGGTTCGATGAGCTGGTGCTTAGAATTGTATCAGTCTCTCAGTCGATAAGCCTTCAAAGAACCTCTTTTATATATCATTGCTATAAATATCGAAGTATTTGATACCTCGAGATATTATTGTCTAAGCAATCGACATTTACATTTTTTGAGCGATAGATGTAATTTTGCAATAAAGTTATAGTTAATTTTTGCGCAGTGTCTTATAATTTTGCTACTTTGCTACAATTTTAACAATTTTACTTCATAGAACTTTTTATTTACAGCACCAATTAATCGTGTCACGATAATTCATAATTTCATAAATTCATTTCTACGTACTTCAAATGTAATCATGCCAATATTTCACGAGTAAAGCCGAAAGAGCTCAATCGGAAATCGCCATCTGAAATTGAGTTACAAAGCCATCTTTTATTTTGTTTGCATGTAAATTGGAGCGGATTTTTGCATATTCATTTTGTGATACTGAACGTTAATAAAATTGATTTTGTTCTGACGAGGGTCCAAGCAGATTTAAAAGCTTCAAATGTATCCTGTACGTGAAAGACATTTGACATGGATACTAATCTTATTATAATTGTATTTATTTCACGTGATATGCAAGATCACAAGCTAAATTATAATACATAAACTATTTAGTCCGGAAAATTTGAGTCATATTAGGTATCAAATCGTGATCATACATCAGCAATCTGATGTAAAGAATAACTATACAGCAAAATAAACACACAACACAAAGTGTACAAAAAATACAGTACAATTGAGAAACTCTTCCATTTTTGAAGTCGGTTCGGAAGGGTGTGGTTACCGGCTCACTTTTATATGAGGCGACCATCTCAGTCCTCGAGAGTAGCAACGCAACTATGATCGACTTTAGATAGAAACCCTGTTCTATATGAAGTTGCTTACAAATGGCGGCATGGGCAGCAGTAACCACTTACCATCATGTGGCCTGGTTGGTCGTTTGCCACTTCATATTTATAAAGAAAAAAATAGGTAATTCGTTCATCAGTAAAGTTTCCACTGTGAATAAGTACGTAGAGTAAATTTGGAGCATATACTATACAAAGATAATTATTTAAAGGTAGTTTACATACTAACAAAAGCATAGTTAAATGCTAAAAGAAAATTTTACAGTTAAGGTTTTGATTTTACATATAAACATTACTATCTACTGGTCGCCCTCTCGGCATGAAGTCGCAACTGAAAGACTAGCTCGAGACATCGTAATGAGAAAAGTTACGATATCCGTAAAATATATCTATATACTTCAGTATTTGAAAGTTCTTCAGTAGCGCTCGAATTGCAACATACTGATTACAAAATCATTTGCGAATATTACGTTTGTTTTTAAATGAAACTTGTACGAATCGTTGTGATTTCGAACTTCATGAAATGAAAATGCGCCACGAATGCAGTTGTCGGCGCTTCAACTAGATGGCGCTATACCACTTTCTAAATTACCGTAACGATTTTACATCGTGTAAGAGCTCAAATAATGATATACGCGAAATAAAATATCGGTATATTGGCTGCAACAATTATTAACTTAATCGATTTTTCAAAAAGCATGTCTTTTTACCCTCGATATTTCAAAAAGCATGTCTTTTTACCCTCGATTTTTCAAAAAGCATGTCTTTTTCCCCTCGATTTTTCAAAAAGCATGTCTTTTTACCCTCGATTTTTCAAAAAGCATGTCTTTTTATCCTCGATTTTTCAAAAAGCATTTCTTGTTACCCTCGATTTTTCAAAACGCATGTCTTTTAACCCGAATGCATCAGAAGGAGGATTATGTTTTCGAGCGTATGTATGTATGTATGTCTGTTTCTTCGTATTTACGAGTAATTATGTCCATTCCTTTGTGACGCGCTACAGTCTTGGGAGTAACTTCGTTTTATTTATATTCATGTATAAGCCCGCTTTCTCGCTCTGATTACTTAGGTCATGTATCATTTTTTGTAGGTTTCCTGGGTGTTCTTCAAACAAGACAATATCGTCAGCGAATCTAAGATTGTTAAGTTTTTGTCCATTAATACGTAATCCATATTGATCCCAACTTAACCTTCGAATTATATTCTCCAGCACTGCCGAAAATAGCTTGGGGACATCGGATCACCTTGTCTAACGCCTCTTTCTAATCGGAATCCGAATAGAAAGGGGCATTCCGAAACGGTTAGAACCACACGTTAATTCATAATCAAAGCACCCAGATGTACCTACAGGGTAGCAGGCAGAACAAGATGTTCATTGTCGTCCTTAACTGAAAAAGATATAATCTTTTTTTTTCAGGATTATCTATTACCTTATTGATAACCTAACTCATTAGCGATAAACAATGAGTGTAACAGCGCCTATTTACAGCGCAAAATAAGTGAACCTTGCTAACATATGCCGTTCTTGATAAAATAGTTCGCTAGCTCTATTGCGTAAGGGTTTTTTTAGATTTATTTTTTAAAAAGTTTTTTTTATTCTATCTTTAACTACACTGTAAAGTTTATTTTTACTATACTCTGTCATGTAATAGGATTATTTGGAAATGAGAAGAATTGGTGGTGTTAGTTGGATTTTAGTGACCGTACAAAGTTGAATGTATCATCGTCCTGTCTTTGCGCTTATTAGATTTTTCTTTTGCTAATTACACATATATGTCATACGTATTACTACATATGTGTATAGTATTCTTCTATAAATATAAACTTCTCCCTAAGAGATCAAATTATGATAAGATCTTGTGTAGGTACTTCAGGCTGAATACCCAACTAAGCTGAAATCTAAAATCTAAATGATTAGTATCGTCTGGGTTTCTGTCACATTACACACACACACACAAACACAATATAGAGATTCCTCATGCGATCTTAATATTTATGAGTGAAATAAGTTACTTTTATCAATTTAAGTAGTTAGGTTCTGTGATTTCAACTGCGTTTAATAAAATGTAACAGAATTTTGAAATGTGATAGTTTTTGATAGAGTAGATGGATTTTTTTTGATGAGAATGATAGCAAATGAGCATGCAGTTGCGTGATGGTAAGTGGTTATCGCCTTCCTTGGATTTCTGTAAGCAACTTCATATAAAACAGGAATTCTGTCTGAAGTCGATCACAGTCGCATTGCTACTCCCGAGAACTAAGATGGTCGCCTCATATATAAGTGAGCCGGCCACACCCTTCTACCGAAATGCAAGAACTGCTTTACATTAGAAATAGGTGTCGCCACACCTTACTTGGTACTTCCCCGATCGAACTACATTGGTTCTACCACTTGGTAAATTAAATAAATAATTTAATACTTCTTGAACCCGGCAGCGATAGAGCCAAGTTTAAAAACATGTACTTTCACTTCCTTTATATTAAATGCAGAAGTTATGATTTGAAGCAACTTCAAACACGCATACAAAGAGACAGATAAAAATGGTAACGTTACTTTTATTTTTATTATATGAACAGGTAAGTAGTACCCAGCAGAAGAGCATGTAGCCTATCTGATGTAGTGGAGTTGGAGCTGTAAGCAATTATTAGAATGTGTCAGACATCTTCCTTAGGAGGAAACATATATTATATTTAACAGAATAATCTGTATTCGTTGCAAGAAGAGTAATAAATTGGTAGTAAGTAGTGCATACAGTACACTGTAACTTGTGTAGGGGTAAACATATAAATTTTGTCTGACATAACATAACTTTAAGTGAAATCGGAGGTAAACACCGAAATACGAAAGCGGAATATAATGTAAACAGTTTTCGTCTAACGACAAAATGTTAGGATCTTTGACTCCGGAAACTGGTTCTTTAGGAAGCAGTTATATAAGCAACAAAAGAGGTGTCTGCATATCGTTATTCATTCTGATGTTTGCCAATGCCAGTGCAGGTGTCGGCAGGCATGCGAGTGAAAGTGACTGATGGTATTTGGGAGCAGGTTGTGTGACGTCATTGACGGAGATATTGATCTATTTTTGGTTGCATCGGATACGTGATAATATGCAGCGTAATTTTGGTGATCGTATGTTGGTTGCATCAGGGAGAACTAGTTTAGAACTGTCTGAAATCTAATGTTGATGTGTGCTGTAGACTATAATTTTAGAACGAGAAAGTTGTTTATTCATTCATAATTACGAACGATGTCTCGTACATCGCTTACTGACTCCTATTTGTTTTCGTTTTTTGATGATTTCCGTGGAGCGTTTGAAAGCCTGTTTTGTAATACCTACTTGTTTTTGAGCATTTAAGAGTTGACACACCTCAATCGATACGGATGCAGGTGTACCAATTAAAAATTAAATTAGACTGTGGATTAATTTATGTCTCCGATTGATTCAAATGACATATTAATAGTATCGGACTTGATCACAGACTGATCGACTTTATCAAGATTACAACTCATATTTTACCTACGGTCTTTTTATATGTGGTTTAAAATATTTTAAAGGCAACAGTAGAAAAATATACAATCATATACATAATTAATACATGAATCGCATTATTCCATATATTGAGAACAAAATAATACATCAGCACCTTGTTGGCAATATCATACTGCCTAGAGACCAACACTATCCGGCAAGACCCCTTAAAATCGGTAAAATACCCGTGACAATCGTGCGTAGAAAATTTACTTATACCCCAAATTATGATTAAGATAACCATTATTAAATTATAATAAGTATTAAGTAAAACATTAGTATGTGAAAATTAAATGGTAAAACTCGTCTATAGAGGTGAATGTCCATAAATAAGCGACGGAGTCTATTAACTATTCGATTAGTCTTCAACGGGGAATAAGTAGGCTTATTACGATATTGGAGAAATCTGACTTTCGCAGCCTTATAGTTGTGCTTTTAAGTAGTTACTTGATAATACAGCGGAAATTGGTATGGTACGTATTTGCGTGAATTTACATGAATGTTGTTAAATTGTATAAAAAAAATCTTGTACTACTTTTTTGTGACGGGGGAAACCTTCGAAAGGTACACCGAAGCCTTGGGAGAGACTATGGGTTATGTGGGATTTTTACCCACTAAAACCTCTTCGGTGGCCTTCCTCAGCGCTTGTAGGGGACTCCGGGATCTCCGATGTATCTGCGACGACATGCAGCCACACATGCCGCCTTCATTGTCGGTGTTTTTGGCTGGGTGGTTCGAGCTCCAACTCTAGCCGCCCGTAACCCCATAAGCCCCCTTCTAGTCGCCTCTTACGCCAGGCAGGGGATACCGTAGCCGTATTCTATTCCTGGCTACAGGAGGGGATTCTTTTAGTATCTAAGCAATTAATTTTTACAATACTTATAGACAGGTGCCCTATTCTGTGTTTGGCTTGTAAAACCGAAACCCATAATGGATGAATTCCAACTTGGATCTTCGGGCATCTACACATCTTTGTTCAACCTCGGCAATACCTATTGAGCTTCGTATACCTATAAGAAATCAATGGGCGGCAATCATATATTCATCTGACTATGACGGGCTGTTTGTTCGTTTGCTGTTTCCTTTTTACACGACATGAGCGATTCATATGCAAGTTAAATATCGGCGAGGGGGCACGTTACCTTAAATCTCCTACATAATTCATTGTCTACGGTCTAGTTGCTACATAAAAGTTTATACTTCATTTAAAACCAATCAGTGTTTCATTTCACTCAATTTCTTTTCAATATCATTTTCATGGCGTCTAATTACAGTTCGTCGGAGTAACTTTAATTCTCATGGACACTTGATGTCGAATGAAAACTTGGGGCTACGTATACGAATTAGGTTTATATAAAGTTGGTGATAGAGATCGGAGTGGCGTGCGCGTTTTGGCTGAAGATGTGTGGCGTTGCACGGTCGCGTAAAAAATGGGTGCGAGCTTGTTTGGCCCGCTTCCCACGTTCTTGCCGAGTGTGCCCGCCGGCCCGCTTTCGTGCAGGCCCCGCGCCGACACACCACATACATCACGGGGTGACATGTGGAAAATGCGGATTTATACCCATTGTTAATTATTCATCTTATATAAAAATGTGCGCAATTGATCCTCTTTTTAGACCTTTTAAGCTATAACTGAACCAAGTTAATTTTCCACAAAGTTGCTGCACATCATTTATTTATTTTTTGGTCGATCTCTATAAATTGTTAGTAATATAATTGTTATTTAATCATTTAGAGATATAATAAGACACTTTAAGAGGATTTAGATTTCTTAGTCCTATGGATTAGGTGTTAAAATGAATTTATACTAATTGTTCATTATGCTTAACAACATAACATTAATTGACTTTCCATAACCATATCTTATATATAAGTACTAAGAAGGTACTTATAAAATATATCTCTTAATCTTGAATGAAAGGTTCGTTAACCCCATACTCTTAGAAAACATTAGGAATACAAACAATAGAAATTTACTTATCTCCGAAGCCAGTAATGAGGGAAAGCATTATTTATTTGACACTCTTCACTCATAACTGTCCGATACATTAGTTTAGCTACTGTTTGAAAGCTGTTTTGAAACTATGTTTACTACAGAAATTATTCTGCAAGAGTTCATTTTGTTTACAAATCAACTTTTATGTTTACATTGTAAGTCTTTTATAGCTGACGACTTCAATCTTTTTGATTTTGTTTTCTTGGTCCTGTATTGCGACTGATCGATCAGGAATAATTTCGAAGCTTATTACAAGTGGTTAAATCAAAGATACAACCTCATCAGACCATCAGGTTCAGAGCAACAAGATCCTCTGGAAGAAAGTTTCCACGAATTACACGGGAAATCGGCATCGCACAGAAGACACCCTCTATTAGCACTTTTAATGTAATTAGCACTCACCACAAACAGAAAGGCGATAGTGAGCCTCATTTCTCTAACGAACTTTCACTGGGACCGTGCTCGGCAAGAGCATGGTGGACGCGCGCACACGGTATCACGGCTCGCCACCGACTGTAATACTTTCGCAATGCCATTCTCAAGGACTGCACTTGGATGCAACGCAGCTGTTTAATAGCTTAATGTCACCAGCCCTAAAGGAAAGGAAGCAAGATCACAGCCACTTAGCTTCTGTCACAACTGCCGATTTCGAGAATTGAATTAAGCTGAACACTGCAATTTGGTTAAACTGGTAATTTAGCAATTTGTGCACACGCTACATGAAAATTGCGGGCTGTGACATTAACTTGAGGAGTCTTTAACGAAGAACACGAAAGGGCAAAATTATACGAAAGACATAAAAACGTTAATAATGTATATTGAAATTTCAAAAGAGATATTTAAGAAGGAATTTCATAATAATTAACAAATGGTACTTCTGGTTCTCATGTTGTAGAGTTACAATAAAACGTGCCAGTCTACAGTACTGATTATATATCAAATATTATTTGGTGTCCCACAAGGAAACATCATAGGACCAAATACTATCACTTACTTTATGTACTATTTAGTGTATACGAAAATAAATGTTTTTTCTCATTACAGTGTACTTCTAGACAAGTGTGTCCCTTATTATCATAGTTGCTTGTAAATGGTAATCACGTTAGATTAATTAGGTACTTCGCAGAAACGTGCGCAAAAAGCGCATGTGGATTTACTTATTATACCACAACCTATGTCCCATTGCTAGGTCAGTGTCAGGTTGCTCTGCACTGGTCACTTTCGAAATTTGCACTGCAATATGCGGATGCAATATGCGGATTGCTGAAGGAAGATACCGATTAATGTTAAACTGCCCACAAAATTTCCAACGTAGTTTAATGATTACTGACCAATGATAAGGACATTATCTAGCAAGTGAAGCGTATCCATTGAAAGATGGAAGCATGAACGAATTTTTAGTACTACTCTTTACCCAACAAGTCCCGGTCGCGTCTGACATAGTCTGACATGGAATCGGCTATAGATCTACACGATCCGGGGGGCTTTAAGAGAAGATTCCATTTATATCTTATCCTACTTAATTGCTAATCATCTCTACATCTATATGGTTATCTCTATATATCTCTATATATCTCTATATATCGTAAAAACTGATAAGATGATGGATATAACTAATGAGTTGAGATCATCTCTAGATCTTACGAAAGACATGAATCTTAAAATTCTATTTCTTTAGGAAGACAATGATATTCTAAACGAACTTTTCCTAAAAAACTTTTGATGGATCTCTTTTGATTTTGGTATACGTAGCGAAATATTTAGTATATAATAGCATGTATAACATATATTATGATATTGAGCGCTAGAACAGGAGAGTAATACTTTCTTGCTCTAGCACTCAACATGCATCTTTTCAAAAGATCACTCGCAGATTTTAAAATGTAAAGCTTCAACATTTGGTCGATGGTAGGATTTCATCTTTTCTAAATCATTAACATACATTTTTTTTAATAACAACATTATGTCTATTACGTATGTTTTATTTAATAGATCTGTAACTTACTATTTTAAAGAACTTAACCACCTTTTCTTAAGGTAAAAAAAAAATCTGAGCATTAGTAATTGATTTAAAATAACTAGAGCAGATCTACTAGAGATCTAATGTCGGTATGATACAATAAACTTTTCGAACGGCCAAAGCGTATTTTATGTAAATGTGCATTCGCAAATATCGCAGACAGTACTATACCATTATCATGGCCACGCTGTCTCGACCAGTCATTAATCATAATAATATCTGTTATTTCACGGTCTTAATTCGAGGCGCATCACGTTACATTACTAACTAATTCACACGACAGAAAAATTAGGTTCCGCTTGCTAGCTAAGAAAGAGTGTGTGCGAATGAGTAGGTCAGTCGAGTAATCGCTTGCTGCCCGTCTTAGCAACTGTCTCTTTCGCTGTTAAGTCATTTTCTAATGTGCAAAAGGGAGGGGTGGATGCGCGTGCGCCGCACCGTTATCCCGCGACGATATCTTGAATGAAAATGGCGTTTTCTCTCGCGCCAAAACAATGGCGCCCGACGCAAGACGACCTGCTACTTAAAAATCGAAAGGCACCGTCCTTAATTAAATTTTGATTAGTTTGCTCAATTAGTGTCTGAGGATAATGTAGTGTATAATGTTTGTAAATGTCATTCTAAATATGTAAGCGTTCGCTGGTAATTACGATAATGTATACATAGTAGAATTTACTATTACAACATTGTTACACTGTGTAACAAAATTACTAAACTAATAGATTTACCAAATACATTTTTTTTCTTAAAGCTCGATAGCTCATCACGACTTTAATGTAAATCTAAGTGTCTGGGCCGGTTACTTACTTGACGTAACTTTTGGAGAAATATGGTAACGTCAAAAATATGACTAGGTGTCTCTAAATTGATTGACATGAACATCATAATAATGTTGCACTTTTGTGCAACAATAAAGAAACTTTTCAAATGTAATTTCCTTATCACTAAATCGTAAAATCGCCAAAAAATATTTAATTTAATTTTACACTTCGTCGCGGCTTCAAATATTCAATGGTCTCAAGTTTAATATATCTCCGCGTGGGGGAGTTTAACCAGAGGGTACACAAGAAGTCGCTTCCGGTTGGTTTAGTTGCAGTCTTACGGGATTTAGTACCAAAATCCGTTAAACTACTAGCGCGATGTTCGTAATTTTAAATATGCTAAAGGTCCGGCAATTTTAATGCTACAATAAAATCATCACTGCACTAATTTGCTTTAAAAAGCGGTACATATGTATATATAGAAAAAGTGGAGAAAGAGAAATAAGTTCAAAAGCCTGCAACGAGTAGCTTGCTATTAGCATGATGACCAAAGATAAACTAATTAAGAGTGTTGAGAAATAGCTATTATTAGCAATGTTAACAAAAGAAGAACTGATGATATTTAGTAGAACCAGTTCGGTTTGACTAGAGAGGTACCACCGGCACACTTATTTCTAGCGTAAAAACCGTTCAAGGGTTCCGCTGAAAAGGTAGATGCCGGCTTACTTAAACCACGTCCATCTTTGTTTTCATGAGTGAAAACGCTACTATAATTGACTTCAGGTAGAGCTTATGTTCCACGTGGACTTGATAACAGATGTCCATAGGTATGGAGTTAGGGACCAATTAACATTCTTTGTTACTTCAACAAATAAGTTTATAAACAAATACAATTCGGAATTATAAATCTGTTCGTTAACTAAACTAAAAGTTAAGTGTGAAATAAAAAGGCTTAACGTAAGCTTTAAGCTTTTTGTAGATCACGATCATGAATCCTTTCCTTTCATATCTTAATGATATCTGCTTTCTTTTGAAACTTTTTTTATTTTATTAAATCCAATAACTTTCGCAGACCGCTTGGAAAGTACTTAACCGATATTGCTTATCGGTGTCAAAACGAATGTAAGCGTTAAGAAAGTGCAACCACTTGCAAATTACAAATACACATATTAACTTTTTATGTACGAGCTTTTGACCGTGAAATTTTAAACACTTAAGTATTGTATGACAGGTAGTGGCAATATATGTGATATCACTTTTGCTACTTACTTACTGCTACTACAAAGAAAAATAAAAAAGTTTCC
>DWND01000189.1:0-11904 GCA_018250195.1 Cecropterus albociliatus | reverse complement strand
GATTATATTATTTATCTCGTCTTAATTGTAAATATTAAGTATTCTATCAAAGTTGTTATGCAAACCTATGTTGCTTCACAATGTTCGATGCATGGGTAAAGAAAGTATGTTGGTCTTAACACTTTAAATACTTGGCTTCTTTCATTGTAGTTATTTTAAGCTAATCAGCTTCTGAAACCATAAGACTAACAAGGCCTTATTAAGTGAACTACATTATGAATATAAGAGCAGTCGTCTTTACTAATTTAATATTATGTAACGTGACCTCCTTCAAGTATACGAGTAAACATTTCATCAGATTGTAACTACGTATTGAGAACCTTCTTAGATTTATGAAGTTATTGCTTTGTAGCTGAGACATTGGGACTTATGTGTGGTATATCATAAATGAACGATATTTCATTTTATTATTAGTAGAATATTTAGAAGTACGATTTTTAAGAGAAAATTATTAGCAAGTTAAGTGAACAGAAAATATGTACTGATTTATACTTTAAAGTAATTTTATTTTTTTTGCAAGACGTTGTTTATATCAGTTTCTTCTTTTTGCTTTTTTATCTAACATGTGATATGTTCGAATTCGATTACAAGAACATTGAAGTCTTTAGGGAGTCTCGAATTCGCTCCGTAGTTCAAGGTACCCTTCGCAAGTGTCAAGATCTGAATCCTCTAAACCCCACGCGTCTAGCCATTCTCAGTCCAATTTCTCGTTATCTCGGTAAAGGATTGGTCGATACGTTAGAGAGGAACAGCACGATCAGAATGCCGATAAGACTGGCTGGAGCGTGCCAAAAGTCGGATTTATTATGCTAAAATTGGAAATCAAAAAGTGGATGCATTTCGAATGGTGAACGTATTCGCTGATTATGCACTGTGAACAATTCGATAACTGAATTATTGCCTCAGACAAGATCTGCTAGTCGGTAAATGTTTTCATGGCCATATGTAATTACTGTTTTACTATCAAGTGGATATTGAACAGTGCTCTCATAAAGCTCCATCCATTCTGCAGATGCTTTTATGACTACTTCGGTCACTGCATTTATGTCATCTTTCTATCACACTTTATGTCCGACATATTGTCGACTTGGTTTCAACGCCATTTGGGGAAAACCCATTCTATTTTAAGCGAGTGCCTATCTTTTGACTGGGCGAACTAAAAATATTCGTCATTGCATAGGTGTTTTCCCAATTTGTTGCAATATAACTAATTGCTCTTATAAATCTTCGATGGAAATTTACGGATTTACTAAAAGTACCTTTATTATTCTCCACTACTTGTACCTTAAGCTTAAAATCTTTTAGTTTTGTGCATAATCATAAGGTGTATTGAGCTTGCATTTGAACCTTTTGAATCTCATAAGTGCTTTTCTTTTGCTCAAAGGATAAATGACAGAGTTAGCCTGAGTTAATGTGAACGTTTCTAGTATATTCTAGCTATTAAATATTTTCACATAACTCGATAAATTGCAGTATAAATCCATCATAACAATCGTATCGTTACATCATTACACGCGCTCTCCTGCGCCGGTTTTATTAATAAACAGCCACGTGTGCGATAGACGTGCGCTTGCGCTTACGGACTGTTTATATTGATTAGTTAAAACCGGCTTTAAAGCGATTTGTATATTTATAATAAAAACTACGATTGAAAAATATGCGTTCAAATGCATGCTTATTTTTTTCGGGTATTCTGGTAACGTTTTTTTAATATTCTTTACTGTAGAACCCGCTGGTAAAATAATAAAGTTTTAAAAATATTTCTAAAATATAAGTTAAAAACCTACCAAACAGCCTGAAACTTCATTCATCGCGTACAGTTTTATTTAAATGTTATATAAGTGTAATATTAATGAATTATTTAATGAATTGATATAGGTGTAAATCAACAACTTTTCAACATGTTATTAGAAAATTATTACATAAAATTTATCTTCGTATTATGTCAGCTTAAATCATTATAAGGATTCTTTACAACTTAATTCGAAGCATTCATATTTCATTCAAAACATTGAACATTAAATTATATTGTTTTGTTGTTTTGACTTAAAATACGGCCAAAATAAGTTACTACCGCTAAAACCTCCCGTTGTGAAACCGCTGTCTCTTAGGTCCCCCCGCTGGTCGTGGCAACGTGACCACACGCGATCGTATCTGTGTTAGATAGCGTAGCTTACTGTAATGTGATATCCTGTATTTAGTTTGTGATACACATTAAATGTTGTACATCAAATTACGCGTGAACTTTGTATTGCCTTTGTATCTGCTTGGACTGTTAGGGTCTCGTAATTTCTTTCCCTATATGACATTGTAATCATCGCAACTACTACATAGTGCTAACAATTATTACTTCATGTAAGTTGTTTATTAATATTAATATTGAAAAAAGTTTTGTTTTTGGTCACATTTTTTTAAGTTTCTCGATCTACATATAATGAATGTCGACACAATTTTGCTCTATTTCTAGTAATATATTAAATAAATTAAAGTATCCATTTAGCATATATCTTAAATGTCGAAAAAATAACTGAAATGTTGTCTGTGGTGAATAGTTGTAAGTAATTAAAACGCAATAATAATATTATGTATAATATAACTCAATTACTCTTTATGTAATCTAACAACATTGTAACCAATAGTTAAATAAATGATTAGAATACAAACAAACAGATACCGAAGTCAATATAGGAATAGCAAAACTAATATTCAAATGCTAGCGTGCACCAAACAGTGGTTCATTGTAGTGGTATCTATACGGAATTGATATCGTATACGCAGACAGACAAACATTGTTGGCTGTAGATAAGCTTGACGTTATAAACTAGTTACTGTAAACGATTTTATGGAAAAAAAAAACATCTCATGAATGCCGTTATAACCACTGAGTATAAATTCGTAAGCGTAAACAAAATAGTTCTAGCTTAAAGTTAGTATTGACATTTTACAAGATTCCAAATTCCATTTGACTTGAATATGTTTCAAATACTATGTAACCGCACACTAAAACGTAAATACTTTACAATTTATATCAATACACGATACGATACGTGTCAAGTTGATAACTCGACGCAAAAACACGTACTTATTTTGTTTACATCGAACGTAACTACACGTGTTAATTTTGGTAGGGATACATTACGGCCACTTCGTAGTGAAGTTTATTTATATTCTAGACACTTTGAATAGAACGTAGATTTATAGGAAAATGTGGTAGTAGTTTATTTTGAAACATATGTTTATATTATTACATATGACGCTTAGGACGATGCAGTTGCGAATGACGTCTTCGATGATGAACGTGGACGGCCATGTAGGTGAATCTGTTCTTCTAATATTGTATTTAATTACAATTCTGATATGATTATAGTCAAATAAGGATTACGTAACAACTGGCTCATCGATACTTATATAAATACTAAAAAATTATAGTTGTCTCCAATGACTAAAAATATTACTTTATCATTTCATTCTAGTGATTAATGTGTTTTAGTTATCCTTGAAATCTCATATAAAATAATAAAGTTAGTCGACAAGTCGTTATTAATATTCGTTTTCCTGAATCGCTTTTAATGACATCCTTATTTAGGATTCTTCACGGAACAAGAATTGTTACCGAAAAAATGGTCCACTAAGCAACAGAGCAGGTGATGTTATTGTAGGAGGTAAATTACCTGCTACATTTTTTTGCTTTTATCTATGAGGAAGTGATTTTGCTGTTTTGTGAGATAGAAATGAGGTCGTAAAGTAATGAATGTTAAGGTCTATTGTTGCTGCAATAAAGTTTTAGGGTTCCGCAGGAAGCACGAATGGGATCATATAAACTAGGAGACGTTAAGGCCGCGCTTGTTTTTGGGGAAGATAGCAGGAAACGTTCTATATTTCATATATGTTTTCGTGATGTCGTTTCATTTATTTCTATGTGGTTCCGATGTATTTCCGATTACCGTATTTTTTGATATCTTGTGAAGAAATCTCACCTTTTTTATTACAGTTATGCAATTTGTTCATTGCCAAACTGGAATTGCTTAGTAGTCATGGTAGTAAATACAATCTTTCCGCGTAATTTTTTTTGATAAACCGTTTCTTTGTCAGTTACAAAATCTTTATAGGTTTGACTTTAATAACTGTTTAAGTATTTCATATATGATTGTAAATTTAACAGTTTACTACCTCTAGTGTAGATAATTCCCGTACTTTAAAATTGTACAATTATTTAAAATAAGTTTATCACTGCTCGTTGCTTAATTATACAACTTTAATTATCCTATAGCCAAAATATAGATAAATAGCCTTGACGTGGTCATGTGTCAAGTACACGGTTGTAAAAATATTCGTGTTAACAACGCATAAATTAGCTAACACTACTATGTTACTACGTCCGTTAGAATAGAAACTGTTGCCAAATAATAATGTAAATAAAATTTTGGGGCTTGCATTGCGATATGTCATGACATTCAAAATAATATGATTAATTAAGGAGAATATGCAATCGATGACTTATCTACTACGTATCTACTACATACTTTCACAAATGCTTCATGAGGGCTATTACATAATTTGTCTTCTTAATATTAAAAATATACAAAGGACATTCAGTAGCTAAAACTCTTCTATGGAATACTTTTGATGTGTGTAGATTTCAAATTATTCCAAAAACACTAGTAAAAAAACTTGTGTTATTAAATAAGACTGACAGAACAATCAATGAATGCCTGTATCTAGATAAATTCAGGCAGTTGAACAGAAAACACAGATTTATTTCAATCATACATTCATCGCTGATCTGTGAAACAGCTGAGTGGCTATTATGGTCGATTAGTGTTTATTGCCTCTTGGACTGATTCTATAAAAAGAACAGTAGGTACTAATTATTCATAACCCTTAATTGTAACAGTTCATCTAGATGATATTATTTAGACTAACAATTTGATTTCAAATTTGATGAAGCCTAAAATTTTACTTGGACTTGTTCCACAGAGATATAAATATTATGATTGTGATCAAAGCACGCAATAGAAGTAAGCACAATTCCTATATCCTTACGTTCTTATAATACAATATATCTACTAGTGCTGTAAAAATGTACAATCTTAAATTAAACATAAATAAACTCATAGTATTCATATGTTTATAAACTCTTGATTTCAATATAGCTAATCACCGTTTAGCTGTTAAACTTTTTTACGGAGACTTCACCCATTGCATATATAGTATCATATTGGGTAATTAATACCTCCTCAATAGACATTTCGTCACATTGTTATCATCGTTATTTATAGTTTTTCAACCTTTTTCCTGATGGCAGTAAAAGAAATCCACAAGTACCAGTTTTACTAAGCTCATTTCCATTCTGACGTTACGTTCACTTATCTTGGCCTAAGTAAAATATCTTGTCCCACGACTCGGAAAGATTAAGAAGTTTCGTGGAATTTGTAAGTTGCAGGATTCCGGGGTAAGCCGTGATATTGTTACGGGGTGAACTTAAAAGATTTTTTTAACTTTCCTCATCAAGGGATAGCGGATTTTAAAGTCTTCTACTTTAATTGTTTAAAGACGTCCCTTTACCAACTTTTTAGGTACTTCAATATTATTTTTGAATTCATGGTTTATATTTTTCTCATCTTTTGTGATATCCGTAATGGATGCAAAAATACTTTTAACTGTTTAAGTTATCACTGAAGTTATTGCTCATACATTTTGAACATATTATACATATGTAAATGTGGAAAAAAATACATACGTGATTTGGTTCTTTTACCTTTATTCTGTATGCGATATGTGTATTTAGCGCACTTAAGTGGATGACTCCTGGGTATGGTCCATAAACTCATTTCGATTAAAAGACTCAACTAGCAGAGGGCTAAAATAAATAGATTATGTATCATTATTTCCAATGTACCTATCGCAAAATCCTGTTTATGCTCTAAACTGCAAGTAGTTGAACGCAACGAACTGGATCGAGAGCTAATGCAGAACGAAGATACGATCCAAAACAAACGTATCAATAGATTGATCGAACCACGTCTGTTATGAAGCAGAATTATCCTTGAGGTATTGTTAACAGTACTATCTCGACATTAGCTTTATGTGAGCAGATTAAATCAAGTGCCGCTTCATATCGATCGATGGTTAACAAACCGCTATGTGTGTGTCTACATAATTCATAGGCGTCTAGCGGTATGTCTTGTCACACCACAAACGGAAGCAAACTGATTATTTGTACATAAAAAGATATAATTGTCTAAGAAGTAAGGGTCGTTACCGCTGCTTCTGTTAATCGACTTACTCCACAGTCACTTCTGTAGCTGATGTATATGTTTACATTTTTTCGCTTATCCAGTTTCTCGTTTCTCGGCGACAGTGTAACTCTTATAGTACTGAGGGGCTGACGTAATCCATTTCCATCTTTCATCGTCCCATCATCTAATGTGGATTCATGAGCTATAATACCTATAGCTTTTGTGTTTGCAGCCATTTGAATATTTTCTCTTAACTGTTTTCTTTTGGTACATATAACACTAGTGGTTTTTGTTTACGTTTTATATAAAAGTTGCCGAGTAATTAATTAATGTTAAGTACTAAAATATCAGCTTCATACAAATTGTTCTGCTGCTGTGAAATGTTTGGTAACTTAGCCAGCACTACGTAAATAACTAAAGACTAGTTCGGATAGATTACCGGCATTGTTATTAAGTTCTTGCAATGAAACTTCATTAACAACTTTACAAGCGACGACGTTGAGAAATGCAATAAAAGGGGATTGTAGTTCCTTAGTAGGTTGTGATAACAATAATAAAGTTTACTTCATTTAACAAGTAGCCCGGTGTTTCTGACACATTTTATTCGCTAGCCGCTTTACTCAAACATTTGCACCAGTCAGTTATACCAAGCAGTATTTGCAGATAGATAAGGGCTAGCAAGGCTGCAAGGCTCACCACAAATGTTTGCTCAAATAATATTTTCTTGTGAGCCCCCACTTGATGTCGACATCAAATTAAACAAGTTTAAACTGAGACCGCTTTTGTAACTCTGATAAAAGCTTATGAGAGTGATGATAAAACAATCATCTTTTTGCAATAAAAAGTTTTGTAAAATCCCTTATATCAGCAAATAAAACCATTCATTATCTAGTAATTACGTAATTGATATTAAAATTTCAGAAAAACGTGGTTCATATATACTTTTAAAATATTCTAACTGAAAGAAAAAAAGTTTCTAACATCATTATGAATTCTAAAATTATCCGCTTCATTTTACAAACTTCAAAGTAATAAGTGAGGTTGAAGTTTCAGCGTAATAAATAATGTAAGGTTCAATCACATTACTTTTCCCGTTTCACAAGAATTCAAGAATACCTTAAGTATTAGTCATTAGGAAGGGGGTATCCAAATTGTAGGTTGCGAATCGAACCACCTGACACGGCTTGGATAGCACATTTTTTTACACTTGAGTAACTAAAGCAAACATCTGTTTCATACAGGCGAAATTTCTGAACAGTTGTCCGATGTTTTTACCTTATTTGAACATCTGTATAAACAATTTGTTTTCGTTTGCGAGCACGAGACGTGGTTGCGATAATTCCTGCATCGTCTTTTGCGTCTGTTTCAATATATACTAAATTTAATATTTTTCCTCTCGTTTATTTATTCCGCCCTTAATAGGTGCATGCAAGTAGTTCTGCATTAATGCGGTCATGTAGGTACTCTATTTAATACGTTAAGTACAAATTATGTGTACATTTTTTCGTGCTGTAGATAACAATTTCTACGTGAGGAGTAAAGAATTATTAAAATAGAACATTTTACCCACTGTAAATGGATAGACGTCAGTGTTATAATGGACAAAGGAACCAATAGCGAGAGACAAAAGACCCATCCTTTATTCAAAACTGATTCTAGCTTTGAGGGATTTTATTTATTTACAGCAAGATAATAGGGACTAGAATGGCGTGGAAGCCGAGCGAGACGATGAGGGCTGTAAAGTGCGGTAGCGTAAATAAAAATAAAAAAATGAAGCAACGAAAAATGGTTTTTAAACGAAAACATAGTGAAGGAGATAAGGACGTTTTATTGTGCCACAACATAGGGGCGGACGACAAAACATATGACAAAAAAACAGAACAGTATAGGCTGCTCCCATATCATGTTACATAAGAAATTTTTCCGAATGTCGATGGAATCAGAGAAAAGGAAAGTAGCATAAATAATTTATACCTATAAACTTAACAACTCGTAATTTGGAAAAGTTTTAGGAGGATATAAATATTTAAGGACGAGAATTAAGTACGAAATATTAAATACGTCGTCTCACTTAAACGATCTCAACGTGATCGGAATACAAAAAGAAGTCATTTAAACGACTCTCTAGGTGGTATCAGATGATACGGTGTGTATTTTCAACGTTAGGATTCATGCTGCATTTCTATTTCTAAAGAATTGAGATATCTACTTGCAGTGAAACCTAGCTCATAAAATATACAATACATTATTATCTGAAGCAGAGCCCGTAGCATATGAGGCATATATGATACGTATCTAATAGAATAATACATCAAAACGTCCTGTACCTATCTGATGTACGAATGCTTCTACCTGTCTTCATCAATAATATTTTTTATGAAGCAAGTTTCTTTCTAACATTGTTTAATATAGTCTGCCAGATAGTGATTGATGTATTTTAAATTCTCTAGAGCTTTGAAGGATTCTTGTTCGTTAAAATTTATATTTCAGAGTCCTTAGTAATACATGACAGATAATAAAAATTGATTTCATAGGTCCGTTTCATATATAGTTTTATATGACGTGTCATATATTCCTTGACAAAGATTTTCCTCCTGAATATTTCAAAACTTACACTATTATACTTTCGCGATATATTTCTTAATGCTCTTAACAATAACAGAACTCTTACAAACAAGCCCGTTCAGTCGCGGATAAACATCAGCATAATCAGTATTTATCACGCAACAATAAAAGCGATAAAGATAATCTTGTAATCGATTTATCTAATGTCGTCATTCGAACGAGAACTAATTAAAAACCGGACATTAAAAAAATGGACTCGTCCAGCTACTGAGCCGACGAAAAATAAAGGAACCGAGCTCCCGTCCGGGCAATCTCGATAAAATTGTGTAAGAGGATTAAAAGATTTATTGTGCAAACCTCTTCAAAGGAAATTTTTGGATGTTCCCGTTTTATTTTGTTCGTTCGCTTCTACGTTGTCTGGTTTTGTACGTGCCGTCGCATAACTTAGTTGAAACGCTTAAACGCATTCGTTTATTTAGCTCGTTGATGTTAATGCCTACTTGTTTACTGTTTATACTTTCGTTTCGAGGCCTTATTATTTTTAAAGAAAAAACGCTTATCGCGGTTTTAAGAGCACTTAAACGCATAATGATGGTCACTTCTTTAAGTGGCACCTAAAACACTCAAAGATATCAGTTACGACATTTATGACGAGGCATTTGCGTATTTAATGATATATTTTATTTCGTCTAATAACCATCTATCTTTGGCATGGTTTAAACACATTTGTAATTACGTAAATACAACTGTGATTCAAATGTAACTTGTAGTTAATTTGCTAATCAACGTATGCTCATTGGTACGAATGTCCATCTGTAATCGAATAACATCGGCCGGAAAGCCATTTGCCGAGCAAGTAGAACCACGTACAATCGCTAGTAACGTAATAATGTGCGTGATTGAACGAACAGACGTCTTTAATTAATGTCTTTACGAGAACTTCCAGGCTAATAATAAATTCTCTCTCTTGCAGGTAAACACTAGCAGTAACCGACCGTTCAGTAAGCGAAAGCGAGTAAGTGTTGCCAGATGGTATTAATGGGAGTAAGTCAGTTTCTTTTAGTTTGTGAGAGTTTTTGTAATTTTTGTTTGAAATTCACAGTGACTTGTTTCTAGTCAAGTTAAAATAAAAATTGTTAAATTGGCGCGATGTTTTTTTTTAAATGCATTGTTACACAATAGTTTTATTTTATAAAACAAAAAAATCTATAATACTTTTGCAGAAACAAGTTTTATGGCCAATTTTGTTAACGGGTATGTCATACCCTGCCACATACTCCTTGTTACTTTTTTTCACCACACTCTCGCCGGGTTGAAGTCACACAAGATATTGTCAAAAGTGTAACCATAAAAGCTGTTTTGTATTAAATGTTACTAGAACCTCGATATGTGTCATGCGCGTATATTTTCATTCACCTCGTTCCTAATCAGCATAACCGAGGTTATTCACCGGAATCAATCTACTAATTGCATGTTCCCCAAAGGCTCTCATCAAAGTTGAGCCGTGTATTATTTGTCAACGCTAAAGTTTCTCATAAATTGAAAGTGGCGCGCGATATATTTAACGGCCTTACATTTTTCACTTGCAATTTTGCGTTTAAACGCTAAGCATTTGTTTCATGTAAGTAATCATGAAAATGGCTTATAACCTCGAGGTATTTGTATGTAAGTGTACCTACATCATATGTAATTTTACATTGGTAGCAACTTTGGTTGCGAGTGTTGGATGCGTGATCGCTGGTAACTTTCAGCAAAATCTTCTTGGGCACGGAAAGTCATTTGTTATCGTTGAATGATCACTATACATCACCCAATTACTTTGATGGAACTATCGATCTCGGAAGCACCATCTGTTTCTGCCTAATAATAGCATTGTTGTGCGCTGTTGTGTTCTGGTCCGAACGATGTGGTAAAGAAGAATGAAGAACGAGAAGGAGGAGAAATAGTTCTAATTTAGTTCATGGGGGTAGCAACGCACCTGTAGCTTATCTCAGGTAAGGCTGATTTTATGTGGGGTTGATTTCAGATGTCTATGGGGGGCAGTAACTACTTAGCATCAGGTGGGCTGCGTCCTCGTTTGCAACTACCATATTATTATTTTTTTATCAGACTGAAGTAGCAAACGAGCATGCAGTCCACGTGATGGTATGTGGTTACTGCCGCCATTGGACATTTGTAAGCAACCTCATAAAAAAAAAATAAACAAAAAATACAGCCGACTTCCATGCTACAAAAAAGTAAAAAATAATTTAAATATATATTGGTTTAGCACATAAACAGTACATAGTACATATTCCCGAAGTCGGCGCTCAACACACTTGGCTAAATCATGTCGAAGAAACTATGTTCTATGAGTATAGGAGCGCCGACTTCAAAACTATGTACTATGTACTGTTTGTGTGCTAAACCAACAACTAACCCTCCTTTGGGAAGTTGGTTAAAAAAAAGGAAAAACACGTTACATACTTGCAGGCAATACTTACGTTTGGAGGCACTTTAGATGGTGACTGAGATCAAGAGTGAACGTTTTGAAAACATGGAAGTAACAAACGAACAACCAGTCATGGAACTCAATTATCAACCTCAGATAACATTAGAGTCTTAACTGAGGTTAGCTACAGAAGCGTTGTAGCTCCTGAGGAGTGGGTTGGAACGTCTCGGACAAGTATATCATCCTTACAACACTCTTCAGACTTGAATACTGCTGCTATCAGGCAGAAACAGGTGTGGCAGTTGTGCTACCGGATTTGAACCACAAAAAGTTCATTCTATGAGATGATAACATGCGGTCAGTAGGTATAGTCCTTTTTTTCCTTTTTTCTACACTTTTTGTATGTTTATTTGTATGTATGTCAATTCTTTGATATGCACTACAGCCTAAGCGGCTTGACGGATTGTGACATATGGCACATCATTAGTACCGTCTTAGTTTGCAAAGTGACATAGGTGATGTAGGTATGATTTTAAGCTGATATTATCGCGGGACCGATACATTTTAATAAGTTACAGGTACTCACGATATGCGCCGTGACCACGATCCATGTAACTGGGTCGAAATATCGGCAAAAAGAAATTCAAAAACCGCATATCGTGAGTACCC
>DWND01000188.1:0-11916 GCA_018250195.1 Cecropterus albociliatus | reverse complement strand
CCATGGGCAGCAGTAACCACTTACCATCAGGTGGGCTGCTTGCTCGTTTGCTACTTCATATTTATAAAAAAAAAAAAAATGAGGTAAAAGTTTAGTAACCTTAAGACAGTCGGAAAACATTAAAGCAGTCTTATAAACACCGTACTGGACACGATCAAGAAAAGAGAATATGAAAATGAATACGTACTTGAGATAGTCGGCGAGCGAGCGGCGGTCGGCGATGAAGAGGTCGCGCGCGGGCGGCGCGGCGCGCGGCGCGGGCGCGGCGGCGGGCGGCACGGCCTCGCTCAAGAGCATGGCGCAGGAGGCCGTGCAGCGCGCGGGGCTCGACCCCGCGCACCACCAAGTCACCGTCGACGCTGTAAATACACTCTTATCTTACTCACATTATAGCCACGAATGTTCGTAAATATGGATCGATGCTTGTTACTTGTTGATGCTGATGCTTGTTACCGTTACTAATCGAAAATTCATATTTAAATCGATTTGAACGATGGTCGCTCACCGCACCTAGTGCAGTCACCAACACGCATGCCAGTCGTTATGACTATTGGCAAAAACCACCATTAAGGGAAACCGGGATATAAACAGTAGTTGAACTTGAAAAGCTGATGGATGAATGAATAAATTCGCTTAGGAGGTACTTGGTCTAATTTATCGACCTTCGTAAATTCCTTCGTAACAGAACGTTCAAAAATAAAAGACTTCCTTTTAGGACATATAGATTGACTTAAGATAAAACCCCTGATCTACTTGAAGTTGCTTGCGTTTCCATAGGCGACCGAAACCACTGACCGTTTCACCTGACAATAAGGGGTTTCTTTCCACTGCATGCAAATTTTCTTTTAAAAAACACTAAAAGCAATAACAAACAACATTTTGTCCCCAGCTGTCGAGGCGAGGCGTGGCGATGTCGCAGGCGCACATCCCGCCGTTACTCGGCGTCGCGCCCTTAGGGCCTCAGCCGCTCAATAGTGTAAGTATGGTTGTATGGCGTGTATCAAAGTGACTAGAAACGTATGGAATTATGTCTTTAAATCGATTATAAATAATTAAACATTATTATTGCAACGTTTCGTAACCGTATCCGTCACAATAATCGTTACATTTTTTTCCTCTCATAGCGCGCACTAAAAAAATATTAAAGTTGATTTAACTTTACGATGTTGAGTTTATAGTAGAAAAAACAATCCATTTTCTGAATATTTTAAACTCTGAATTAATGTAATGTAGCATCATCATATTCTATTTATTTAATAGCAGCTTATACTTTTATTTTATTTTAACCAATAGTAAATGAAATTATTAAATTGGTTTGTTATTTATTGTTTATTATCGATTGAAATCACCGTGCCTTCCTATATTATGATGGTGTTATGTCAAATAAATAATCCGGATGATTTAGACATTTTATGGCAGAATTTATAAAGAAACTCCTGCACTTGACTTCAAAGTTTCCATCATATTTGTTCAATAAATCTTTAATTAGTTTTTTTTATTTCCGTTAGAAAGTGATATATAAAATATCGTGAACCCGAGACTATATCTCGTATGTTGTTTCCACAGGACAACCAAGTACAGTTCCAGATGATGGAGTCATCATTCTACCACATGCCGCACCCGTCCGACTCGGAGCGGACGCGCGTGTACCTGCCGCGCAACATCTGCCAGACGCCGCTCTACTACAACCAGGTCAGACGCTCCACTAAGCTGCCACTGTCGGAATATTTTTTTATAATTTTTTCGACGTTAAGCGTGAGCCTGGGCGTGCAATGGAGAGCACGGAAAAAATATTTGAATTAACGAGTGTAAATAAATGTTAATTTATCGAAAAACTATATTTTTAAGCAACTCCTTTGTAACATACAAAAGAATGATAATTCAATGACAATAATTCAATTCAATTCATATAAGTATGAAATTTTTATTAATGTTTATTTATGACGTTTTCACGTAAAACTATCGTTCATAAACCGATTTTACAGACAACCAATTTTTTTGGTGTAATTTTTTACATTATATTCCATTCTTCCTCCGTGAGGATGTTGATTTCAGCATTGTCGTATCACTGCGATTGATATTGTATTAAGGACTCGACTAAAAATATTTTTTAAGTAGCCATAACACATATATGTAATTCTAATTTCGTTTGCGAACTTGCCTGTTACGGGATATTCAAAAAACCAAATTAGTAGACATAAAATGTCTATATAATCTCATAAAATTCTTATATTTATATATTTGGTTAAATTTTATGCCAATTAATGTGTAGACATCTTATGTATCATTGTAAACCACAGGTGCTGTTACCCCACTCGGACTCAGTGGAGTTCTTCCAGCGGCTGTCGACGGAGACGCTATTCTTCGTGTTCTACTACATGGAGGGAACGAAAGCGCAGTACCTCGCCGCCAAGGCGCTCAAGAAGCAGAGCTGGCGGTTCCACACAAAGTACATGATGTGGTTTCAGAGGCACGAAGAGCCCAAGGTCATCAATGAAGAGTATGAACAGGTATACTTACTAATACGTAAAGTTTATGAGGATGGATGGATGTTTGTATTCTTACATGTATAAACTACGTTACTACGTTTGAATTAACACGAGATCTTTATCGTGGTAAATTTGACAGAAGCAGGATGAGCGATTAAGCTTGTTGGTCATTAAATTAGTCCACGTCCTTTGAAATAAAAAAATCTACAAGTTTGAAAAAATATATTTATCTATATATTATAAAATTTGAAATGGATGTCAAAATGATGTAATTAGCCTCAGATTGGAGGCTGGCTGAGTTTGGCCTTAGATGCGTAGGAATTCTTGAGTACTTAGTTGAACATGTATTTGACTTTCCATTATAACACAACACCAACGATCATCATAACATGCCTTAAATTGTCGTATATCATTTTCAGGGCACATACATTTACTTCGACTACGAGAAGTGGGGCCAGCGGAAAAAGGAGGGCTTCACGTTCGAGTACAAGTACTTAGAGGACCGCGACCTGAACTGAGGCCCGCGCCGCGCCGCCGCCGCCCGAATTCTCTGTCATTCCGTTACGAGTATTATATTTATGGATTGTGAGCAGTTCGTCTAATCTCTGTGATGATTACCGAGCGAGCGCCGCTTGCACTGCGGCTGCGGTCCGGTCCGGCCCGGTCCGGCCGCGGTCCGGTCGTGGCCCGCTGCGGCTCGCGAGCGTCGCTTCCGCCGCCGGACCGCGAGGGATCTTTTGTAAAATAATTTCACTCTTCCGGCAGCCGTGCCGTTGTACAGTGGGGAAGGTGTCGAATTTGCGGGCGAACGAAAATGCGAAAGATATCATGTGATGCAATAAGTATAGTGCGGCCCCGTGGGTCGGTATTTAAAACATTGTGATATCGATTTAGGGTCCCGGTGCGTGCTCGGATGCGACGTGACAACTTTCGACTTTATTGGACTTGTACGATAGATGTAGTGTCAGTAAAATCATGTCGTTATAGAATCTCATTTGTAGGGAACGATTGCCTAATGCAGACTATGTTTGGAGTGTTAACTCTTGAAGCATGTATCGATTGGCCCCGAATCCAGGTGCCTTTTAACGCAATGTACCGCCTACTTTAAGCTATTTGTAAGGGCCGGGTAGACCGGCCCCCGTTTCTATCTTATCTTTATAGACCACCGAAGCTAGCAGCAGAATCGAATGACCATAATTGTAAAGTGTTAGGGTAGTAAATGTTATATGCCAATGTTGATGCCTACAGAAATGCCGCAGGTGGAACGCAAATTATTTTTGTACGTGAGCCGATAAGAGTCCAATAAATTTTTATGCTAGTCATACGAACGCAGCAGCGTTAAGTGATTAATGATGTCACAATCGGTTTATCGATTCGAGAACGCTCCGGGCGATTTGTTTTAACTTGTTTGTAGCGAATGGACTAGTTTGGAATTATTTTAAGAGCTGACTCGCGCGTACACTCGCAGTTCGAGCAATGTTTAAAATTGTTCATTCGAACGTCGACATGTTCGTTTTGGACGACAATTGGGTGAATAATTTTGACGTAACTTAAGTAACGAAAAGTTTACGCACTTAAGACTGTTTTGTGGAGTAGATGTTGAAACAAAAATGGCTTGTAAGGTGTAAATGTGACGTACCTGATAAAAAAATATGGACTGTTGCGATGTGATGTGTCGAAGTATTGGTTTTTGTGTCCGGTCTAAAGTACTCGCAGATTGCAACCTTGCACACATCCACGACGCGGACGTATCGACTTAAAGTCATCAGTGCAAGATTACAATCTCACTTGTATCCTCGTCAAATAAAAATCAATTATTGGGTGGTTCATATATTGCTATTGCAAATCTGTACTCGTGAATTTACAACATACTAGACTGTAAGTGTATTTCAACTTTTTAAATATAAGAAAAAATACCAAAAATATGACATTTTTGTATTAACTCGGGACGATACGGATACACGCGGTACTTTACATTGGACGTTACAAGGATTAGAGATTTGCATTCGAGTGCGAGCGGTACGCGCGAGGCGGGCCCTAACCATAGCTAAGGATCTCCAGTGTGTTTCTGTGTGTCGAATACCCTTTCACCTCCTGCAGCTGGACTTCGATTCAGTTCATGTCATTCACTATTTATTTACATGTCTGTATGTATGTATGATTTGTACAGGTTTATATCCGAGCGAGTCGCGCTCGCCGGACGCCCGGCGACCGATCGTCTCCAAGAGAACGCCCGCGACGTCCGACGAGCGCGACTGTCCAATGTCAACAGATATTTGACGATGTTGTACATTTCCTTTTTTTAAGTGCATTTGAACCAAATTCAAGAAATTATGTAAGCTCGTACGCGATCACTGCCAAGGCAACCGGCGCATCGGGGCGGCCGCACGCATTGTACTTACTCAGTTGTGATACGTTGTGGGCCACGCGAGGTGAAAGAGTATCCCGCGGCCCTGCGGCGGGGCGGGGCGGGGAGGGTGAGGCGCGCGATCTCGTTAATTCCGTGCATGGTGTTGATAGTTTTCATTTTTGTAAAAAGTTAACGTACGAGATGAAATGTGGTAAATAATAATTTAAAAAATTATCTGTACAGTTCTATTTGTATAGAAGTAATAAATAACGATTAAAAGATTTAAAACCATGTTGTGATTTCTTCTTGACGCTCGGCTGTCAGCGCGCGGCCCCTATACGGGGCGGCGCGGATTCGCATTTTTTCTTATTTATTTTTTTTGGAGACGTGACTGTTTAATTTGTAGAATAAACTGTAAGTAAGCATTAAACGCCTTGTTTGTTTGGAATACGTTCATATCCGTATTTTCTTAGTTTTAGATTACAATAATTAAGAAAAAAGAAATATCATGTGTTAGTCTAGTCATATTCTCCTCTGATTTTATTTGTCACATATCCAAGTGTCAATTAAAAAAAAAACTCATCTTCTATAATTTATTTATTGCAGTAAAAACAAATAAATAAGAGGTATACATCGACTGAGTTATCAGAAAGTAAAAACTAATATTTATAGCAAGAATATTTATTCCGTACATCAGCAAGTGAGATAAAATACTAGCTTCCGAAACTACAGGAAGCGTCTATTGACAAAAATATCTTCAAGAAAATTTACACATTGATTTTAAATACGCAAAAATACACCTAAACACATGTTCATTATTCATTCACCAATAACACATTCCGCTTTACGACTGCGGTAGTACTATGGATATAAGAGTGTTTTTACATTGACAAAAACTATTTATATTAGAGGTAGGTCGGAGGTATCAGCGATGGTACTGCGATACACAGCACTACACAAACCACATCGCTTACCTATGTTGGAACACCCACTTTTTCATAATTAATACAAGGATTAATATTGAATGCTATAAGGTCAGTTCTTACCACTAAATGTTATCCTTTTATTAACAGACTTCCAAAAATGAGGAGGTTCTCAATTCCGTCTGTATTTTTTTTAATTGTTGAAGCTATCAACTTCGGTTATATTTGTTATTTTTTTTAAAAGCCGGTGAAACCGCAGGGACAGCCAGTGACTTTATAAAATGTTACGTTTTCTTACAGATTTTAAATTAACCATGAATAGTTACAGATTTCACGTCAGGGTTTCAAGAGATACTTCACGCAAGTTTGTCGGTGATTTGTTGGTCGGTGTAGTACTAGGTAAACGATTATATAGATGCTTGGAAGTTACTTAACTAACTTAGGTGTTTGATTTTTCATTGACACAGTTCTGCTTTTATGAGTATCGTGTCGTTGAAACAAAGAATTACGATAGCGGTGTCGGGTCGGTATGCCATTATCGGCTAATGAATACATGTTTTAACATACAAATAAAAATGTGCGACTAGTCGTTCGCGTCATCATACCTTCTCCCTTAAATGAGAATGTTGCACAGCAACAAGAAAGGTATAATTATCATATAAATAAGATTTTTACTACAATAATTATGTACAATTTAATAATAAGATTATGTCCGTTACACTCATTGAAGAAAATGAATTTTCATATTTACACTGAAACACATTTAAATTCGAAAATTCTGAATCTACCGCTTTGAAACTTGTGATTTTTCAAACACCTATACACTGATGTCATTGGTAAATCTCTAATCTTAACATTACCTACATAAATTTTCTACGTTCAGATTTTGTGATTGAAAAAAACTATATTTATTATACCCGAGCTTACGAGAAACTAGCAATATCATTAAATTGTAAAATGCATTTATATGTTACTTAAGTTATCTTAACTAAAAGGATAAATAATTACACCAATCTTATAAAGTGAATGTCATAGAAAAATACAGTTTGCATAAGGTTTTGGAAATATTTCGCAAACATGTCTTATAGGTTTGAAGCAGAAGACCATATAAAATACATTCTGTTCTTAAACTGCATATGAAATAGAAATTTAATAGACATTTTAGGCATAATCCAATACGGACGTTCACTCAAGATCACTTGAAGTAAAAAGTTGTTAATTATACCAAAGGATTCGAGCCATACTGACGATAACTTCTTTTTTTTTTAAAGGTATCGTATAATGTAGTACCTGTATTAAATTGAACGGTAAAGACTTAATTTACATGAGTTTCAAGGTCTCAATAGCTCGCTCTAGTTTTTCGATCTCTCCATGGGATGTGGCCATTTTCTCAGTGTTGGTTTTTTGTACTTCAATGGGCACTTTAGTGGCGTAGTCCTCCGCGTCCATCGCCTGCTGCAACTTGCTGAGTGTTTGTTGTAACGTGTCTTTCTTCTTTTCTAGTTTCGCGATCTCTTTCTGAGGATCGATAAGACCCTGGAACAAAGAAAGGGTTTATAAAGAATCAGTTGGGATTAAGGATTAATTTTGTACTAGTAGGATCTAAAGTAAATAAAAAATAAAATAAGTGGTACACATTCTACGTCGAAAAAACAAATGGTTTTCAACTAAATGAAATTATATTTATTTATTTATTTAATTATTTATTTATTTATAATAGACTTACAAAATTGATCAACAATTTAGGCATAGACCAGCTAAGAGAAGGATGTGGAAGTTGAACGGGTATAATTGAAGTTCAATTTGACGACATAAAATATTAAAAAAAAATTGATTTAAAAAAATGGAAAAGAAATGTTTATAAACAATATTATTCATTTATTTCATTCTGAGGTGTGTTACTCAGTTTTAGTTATATAATAATGTAAGTTCAAAAACAATGCTATACATTGAACAAGTCTATTTTGAACACTACACCTAACGCATCTCCGCCCTTTAAGGTCAGATTTACGGCAAAGAGAATCCTGTGGCAAATTTGATCTAAATCCGATCAGTAGCTGTTGCGTGAAAGACTAACAAACACCCATCCATTCTCACAAACTTTCACTTGTGTTATAATATTCACAAGAACTTTCGTATACCATACCAAAGCTCATAAAATGATATCACAAATCCATACCTTCAACACGAGGTGTACTTCAATCTTATCCGAGATGGTAAGTATAGCGCAGCCGGGAGGTGGCGACGAATCCTGCAACTCACTGGCGGCCAACGCCTGCAGATCTCTGAACAGTTCGCGCAGTGACCCCTGGTCTCCCGTTACCACAACGTGGACGGCAGTACGCTGCCGGGCGCTCAGCCCATACTCCGCGCGTGTGGAGCGAATGTTGTGAACCATTTTCAGGACTGTGTCCACTTGGGATTCGAGCTCTTCATCGCGCCATGGAGTGTCAGCTTCCTACAATATACATATGACCATTAAAACGATGCCATTATCGAGAACTAAGAATACGGCAATGAATTAGAATCTCACGAATGTGACCGCTGTGAAAAGACAGGGAGGGATCAGAAAGAAAATAAAATCCTGCTGATTATATGCATAATATATTATGCTGATTCATACTTTCATTGTAGATTAGAAGCAAAAAAGAATAAAATTTTAAAATCTCACTCGTTGTAAAAAAATTGTAATCTATAGCTTTCATACTACATACACACGCAAACAAAAAAAATCGTAATGATAAAAAAACCTTTCTTCTCTTGGTAAATCGATAAGAAGTATCACAACTCACGGTAGGATAACTGGCCACACAAATAGATGGACACGAGGTGTCCTCTCGGGGCAACCGCTGGTACAACTCCTCGGTGAGGAAGGGCATGAAGGGGCTCAGCAGTTTGAGGCCGTACTCCAGCGCCGTGTACAGCGTCCGGCGAGCAGCCGCCTTCTCTTCTTCGGTGCCTTGCGCGAACACTGGCTTCAGGTATTCCTACAAATATCACATTATTATTGACACTTATGTGTACACTACATTATGCACAATGGCCCCATTCTGATACAAAAATGTCGGCCTCCTAAAGTATTGCAGAATGTACAGTAATGTACAGTACTGAATTTTGTCTGTCAATTTATTTCTAATAAGATTTCAGCGGTAATTTTATCAGAATGTCAATGTCTGGAAGCAAATGAATTGTCAGAATGACAATGAATGTCAGACAGTGAATAAGAACTTTGGTCCAGTGCCGTAACTAGCCATTTATGTACTCAATGCGAACATCTATCATTGCGCCCAACATTGCTGTTTTTGCTGGTGTGTTATCATTTGTTCTTCCGCCCAGTGCCTGCGCTCTGTATCTAGGTACAGCTGGCATTAACCTATCCGGTCCTGGTTGTGTCATTTCTGCGCCCCTTCTGGGTCTGCACCCTGTGCCTGGGCACCACTGGCACCTAGCTAATTACGACATTGCTATACCCGATAACAAGACTACAACCGAGTTTACAATATCAGTTCCAACTCACCAAGTACACATCGCACAGGTCGTACAGCCACAGGTTGTAGCAGTGCGTGGTGGCGGAGGGGAAGTCGTAGAGGGCGAAACCCGCGTTGACCCGCTGCGTGGCCAGCGACACGCGCGACAGCAGCCAGCGGTCCAGCGGACGGAGACCGGCTGCTGGGACTGCCGGGTGCACCTGGAACCACAGACCATATGGATGGTAAGAAATTAGCTTCATGAAAGAATGGTAAACCAAAAAACATCATGGAGCAAAATAATGGATGACAAAGGAACTTAAAGAAACAGCAAAAAACAAAAAGACACTACGAAACAAATAATGCATGACAAAGTAGATTAAAAAAAACAGATTGATTTTTAAATAATAAATTAGAATTCTGTTCTGGGTCTGGGTGTTTGTGTGACCATTATGAATGTAGAAAAAGAGAGAAAATAACACTTTAAAATTGACGTGATATGTTGCCGCGCAAGAAAACGTTATCAATGCTGTTCTGCGTAAAAAATACATATAAAATATCAATATCGATTTTAACTGAAAAACATGAAGTACAATTTTGTTAAGTCTGTACTTATTTATTTTATCTACAAATAATGCGAAGCCCCGTGTTACCTTTTTATTTAAATCTCCTACAACATATTAAGTTACGTCAAAACTGTTGATAAGCAACCCGATATTTTGACAGATACGTAAGTTTATGCTTATTTTTTCTACCTAAGTTTAATATTAAAATCAATTCTTTTCTTAATAGGTTCCGTTTGAGAGGCCCATATTGTATTCTTTAACAATCCAAAAATCTGCCCTAACACGGGCCCAGAACAAACATTTATCTAAAATATAAAGGTTGTTTGGCACAGAAAGTGAAAGAACGGTTACCTTGTAAACGGTGTCGTTTGGGAAGTACATGAGCGCGAACTTGGTGGCGTTCCACAGCTTGTTGCAGAAGAACCGATAGCCCTGCACGCGCAGGATGTCCAGGTTCAAATCCCGCCCCTGCGTCATGGCGCACAGACCGAACCTGGATCAAAAATTGCGGTTATAAGAATTTTTTTGACGACCAGCATGGCGGCGCGTTCTCCGTACCAGTTTGACACGCAATGGGTTCAGGGTTCGATCCCCGTCGAGGCAAACATCTGATGAATTTAGATTTCTGTTCTTCGTCCCAATGTGTTTTCTTGAGTGTCTATGACACGCACGACATAAGACAAAAGAATAAGGGTAATAGCGATTGACCTTTGAAATTGACATTCAAATGCGCAAAAAATCTAACACCACGCGAATGCACTGTACACATGTACAGTGCATTCGCGCTTATTCGTCAGTATTTGGCGAATGAAGACGAAAACGTGCGTGTGCGATGATAATGCGATAAGTGTTGGTAAACATCCAAGTATTGTGACATTTTGGAAAAGATATAACTTTCTTCAGGCCTTTTTACCTACTAGATCGGACATCCTTCTGTTGACATGTGTATGTTGAGCTCAACCTATATATATTTTAATGTTCTTCTCTTGCATACATATTACACTAACCTCAACGCATCCGTCCCACACTCGGGTATCCCGTTCGGGTAGTCCTGCTTCTGTCCCTGCTTGGCCTTCTCGATCTCGCGCGGATCCAGGTTCGAGTCCAGCAGCGTAGCGTGCAGCTGCTCCAGCGTGACGCCGCGGACCACGTCCACGGGGTCCACCACGTTGCCCAGAGACTTGGACATCTTTCGACCGTGAGCGTCGCGCACTATCGGGTGGAGGTATACTTCTCTGGAATATACAAAGTAAATTGTTAATGATTGGGCTAAGTGGAAATTAGTCCAATTTGATATAGATTATTTTTTTTATAAAATTAAAACAGTAAACGAGCATGCAATCTACCTGATACTGTTACCACCTGTTATATTTCTTTTTTAATCAAAATTGTAAACTAAAAACAGATTTTTCTTTTTTTTTATTACAATTAGCAAAGTAGAATCTTGCTGAAGCGCTACTTCATCAAAACTTGGACCACCGCCTAACTTGCAAGTGTAGGCGACGAGTTGAAAACTACTACATTGGGATAATGTAGGTTCATATTGGTTTTATATTGTTTAAAAATTATTGTTCTCTAACAAGTGATGTAATGTCCTTTTTAAGGAATAAACATCTTTAAGCCGAAACCGAAGCATGCTGTCCATCCGATATTATCGCCTGTAATTTATTTTTGCAAATAAAACATCGATGATAGTATCACACTTCACTGATACAAATAAGATTAACCTTCTTTTTTTTGTAACGAGGGGGAAACCTTCAAAAGGTACCCGACGCTTAGGGAGCAACGCCGGGTTATGTGGGATTATTACCGCACCAAAACCCCCCGGTGGCCGTCCTCAGCGCTGTGTGGAGGACTGCAGGATCTCCAACGGAACACAACCGGAGTCCTCCGAGCGCGATGCCCCTTTCGGGCTCTTACCGGTGAGCATTTACCCTCACCGTGCCCTCAGATGTTACGACGGCAAGCGACCACACATGCCGCCGTCCTTCCCCCGGTCGCTTGGCTGGACGGTTCGAGCTCCCTCTCTTGCCGCCCTTAACCCCGGAAGCCCCCTATAGTCGCCTCTTACGAAAGGCAGGGGATACCGTAGCCCTATTCTGGTCCCGGAACTACTGGGAC
>DWND01000187.1:0-11919 GCA_018250195.1 Cecropterus albociliatus | reverse complement strand
TTTATTGCTCTTAACTGTTTAAGAAAAAACTGAGACGAACTATAGTGTAATCTCGATGAATATGAAATATGGTAAATGAAAAAACCTAAATTCAATTAATATTCCAATGCAATTCTAATTTAATTTTAGATTTACTCGTACCAACGAATGATGAGGTATCTAGAAATATTACACTGAATCTTAATTTATTAGTTACTCTAGGTTTTCTCCCTTATTAATCGAGATTTTAACAAATAACACAAAATATTCGTAGTTCTACTTTTCAGGTATATACTGAAATTACTTTATCACTTGACATAATACATTTATAATTGTGTCAAAGTCCCGAACTAAATACGATACGTATCTTATGTATGACTTAAACAATACTTAATTATATTAGTTTACGAAGAGATAGAACAAATAATATCTTGTAATTGACTTTTATTCGAGACGGGCTATAATCCAAACAATGGCAAATATTTGCGCTTGTTACTTGTCAATTTTTGTATTGCTTTTATGTGTATCGCACCACGGTGAGTATTTATACCCCGTTTTGTTTTCGACTACTTGTGGTTAGTCCTTATTCCTAATGCTAAAGACAATCTTTATGAAAATAATCAGTTTGTTTTCCATTATAATCATATTGTGTATTAAATATTGCGTTAAAGAATTAATCAAATTTTCTTCTTAGATAAATTAAATAATTAATTAGGACTTAATTTAAGGAAACATAAATGATTCGATATGTAACATGAAAATCCCAAGAACATTAAATGCTAGTAAGAAAACGAAAGTGGGCGGGTAATAAGGAAGACCGATTAAACGGTAGTTGGTTCGTCCTAGAAACTGAAGTATGCGAACTAGCCTTCCGTACAAGTTTCTGCGAGAATTCGATAAGTCCGATGGTATCTTTGAAGAAATTCGTTCAATAAATCTGATCTAATCTACTTAAAGTGTAGGGCTGCCACGTAACGGTAACCCTTGAAATAGGCAACTAAAGCGTTTATTATTTAAGTTTATTGCATTTCGTTTCCACATTTTACTATTAACTGGTCATTCTTTATTGACCCAATATTGTAGCAGTTCATTCCATTCTCCAGTGGATTTATTACTAGAATATAATCGATCCTAGAAAATAATAAGATTATTCCACATGTTTAATTATAGAAAGGACCAACATCTGCAAAACACACACACACACACTCAAACACATACGCTCACGCACGCACACCCAAGCACGCTGGAACTTGCCATTTTTTTTATACTTTTACTTATAAAATGTAAATCATAATCGGCTATAAGTTTTATACATACGCTATGTAATCTTTTTTTTTTTTAAAAAACTACTAAGAGCTGTGGATTTTGTTGAAATTCAATAAATAAATAAAAGGAAATAAGGTTAAGACAGCTTATATTTTAATATTTTACATTTTTTACTAAATTGATTCAGTTTATATCCACCCAATTTTTGAGGTGCACTACCGACACGGACTTTATTTATGGGGGCTTTTGCTTAATGTCTAGCAGTCTAGCATATAGCAGCAGTGAGTTTTGATATTAAACAGATAGATGCAGCTATCCATGTTGTTTATTTTATCACTTATCATCCCCTATCATATCCACTGGAAGAGTGCTATTCGAGATTGACATCACATGGCACTACATTATATAGATGAAGTGTCGTGTGGTGTGTCGAAGTGTTGGGCAATTTGGATATCCTAATTTCGAGTTTGACCGGGATGTGTGCGTTCCAACTTAGTCCTCGAGATAGCAAAGGATCGGTGACTTTCGATAGGACTTTGCTTTAAGGGGATTATTATAAATGTTCATAGAAACCATTTTACAGAGGAGTACAGGCCGCCCCCCCACCAGGTGGACTGATGACCTGAAGACGACAGCGGGCTACCGCTGGATTCAGATGGCGCAGGACCGGGTGGAAAGGCGCAGATTAGGGGAGGCCTATGTCCAGCAGTGGACTTTAAAAGGTTGATGGATAACCATTTTACCGTCCTTTACATCCTGATCATTATGTGGACTTAGAACTCATTTGCTACTTCTGCGTTATGAAAGTAATAGTCGAGTAAAGAAACGCGTGAAGCTCTTCATTATTTGTGTATGAAGAATTAACGTTCATATATCCTATATCCAACACATAATATATGTTTATTGCCTCGTTAATTAATATAACATGTACAGCCCTGTACCAAACAACTTATCAGAACCTATTGTTGCGGTACTGATTTACTTTTTTAATCCACTTTCGAAAAACCGACAAGATAAGAACAAGCACAGCTAACAGCTTCCTGTTGTTTCTAAGCACAGTAAATATACGTATAAAAACAATATCCAAGTACCGAAATGCATTAGACCAAAGAATTAATACCGGTAATTAAGATGCGAAATCATTTAGGTTATTCGCTTCGAAATCGGTGCATTGTTTATAATATCGACTTATTGGATATTGCAGCTTAACTCTACCTTAGTAACTTCCTTTTGATAGCCTTAAAACAAAAACGTAACGTAAAAAGTGTAACGGTAGTACCTCCCCGGTAGAATTATACCCGTTCTACCACCTTGAAAATGTGTCGTTTCTGTATTACATTACTTAAATCAAATTCAATAATACTGTCCACCTTTTAGTCAATAATCATAAGCTGATCGATTCGAAAAATGACTTTGTATTTTTCGCTAGCTCAAGTGTTTAAACACACTTCAAACAAATTGGCTTATATCACTGCATTCGAGAATAATGAAATTGCAATACGTTTCTCCCCATCTACGTAGCGACTAGCAAAACGCGTATGGCATTTTATGCCGTGTCACATGTAAATAAGTGTGGAAATTGCATGAACCAAACGGTTGATGATTTCATCTGCTCGTCAATTCCACCTGTGATTGCTTTTAGGAAACATTTTCACGGTGATGCAAGCGTTGGCACTGTGTTGGAGTAGGTACTATTAAAAGACAGTATACATTGATAAATACCTACAAATAACTCGTTTAATAAAATAAGGTATTACGCATGTAGTCCAATTATTTATCAGATAAAGTGGTAAACGAGCATGCAGTTCTGATGGCACGTGGTTACTGCCGTCCATGAACGTCTATAAGTAACTTCATATAAAATAACAGTTCTATCTGAAGTCTACGGATACGTTGCTGCTCCCGAAGATCTTATGATCGCCTCATTCAAAATTGAGCTGGCAACCAGTGAAATCAACCCTTTTAACGAAACGCAAGAACAGCTTCACTCTAGAAATAAGTGTGGCGGTGTTACTTCCCCGGTCGAACTACATTGGTTCTACCTGGATAAGATGGATAAAGTTTTACCGCGATATAAATTTTATAAAATAAACAACGCTATGAAATTGAAATATAATTTAAATCATATGAATTTAAATTATATAGTGTCATTATAAGTCACATGCATAAAATATCAGATTTGTTTTCAATTAGTATAGTTATTATACAAGTTTTTATGGGAACTAATTATGGGTCTACATGTGATCATATATTCCACTTAATTGGCAGGTTAAACCAGCTTACTCCTTTATTACTTTATTAATTTCTTGTAAGCTCATGAATACTTCGTATAAAGTACCTTGCAAAATGTTTTAATGATCTGTATATCAGTAGAAATAAGACGTATATTGCTTGGGGACGTTTTTGCTACCTGATTGCCCGACATTTCTTTTAGTTTAGATACTCTCTAAAGTTAACCTAAACCCAATGCCATATAAATTTGAATTAATGAAGAGCACTATAATTTTGTTCGAACATTTCAATGTTTATATGATTTTTATATCGATACTTTAAAAGTCTAAATGAAAAGTCGTACAAAGTAAAGAATATGTTCCAAAAAAACGTTATTCGTGTAAGTGTGCAAACCATAATCTTATTTTAAATTTGTAATATGAAACTTTAAGCCTGTCGTATGTCAATTTGTTCAACTTGGCATTTTATAAGATAAAGAAGAGTTTAGACCATAATAAAACATACCGGCAAAGTTTAGATCAATTAATTTGACAAATGAATATCTTAAAGAAAATTTATCTACAGGTTTTACTTTGCTGCTAATCTAGATAAATTAGAATAAATTAGTTTTTGAAACTATATGTACACAAATTAGAGGAGCAGAAAGGAAAGCCAGAAGTATTACATAAATTAGATTCAAATACCGTACACTTAGCGTGAGAGATTACATATACCGGTAGGCTATAATTGCTTTTAAGTTCAATAGCCAAGAATGTTATTATTAATACTGAAAGAATTTTCCCTCAGTGACGTAACGTGAACGGAATAAAGACGTAATCTCATAGAAAGTGTTCCCGTATGAATTTTGTTACACGGTATTGTTACAAAAAGTATTCCTTTTAAGGCGGCGCCCGGCTCGCGAGCACACTCCTTTAAAGTCTAAGCCGCTTATGAAATGTGAGTACTGCTTCAATTTTCTCATAGGCAAGTTCATCAACCAGTAGGTGCCACTAAATTGCTTCGAGTTCCCAGACGATCGCAATTGAATTTTTCTTCACGTTTACACTATCCGTTCCGGGTTCTAAACTCTATTACTCGGACTTCAATGCCTCAATTATACTCGTACACATTCACATAGTAACGAAAAAAACTACTAACATCATACAGTTTCTTGACAGTAAAACTTTCTATATAAATGTAAATATTCCTAAAAGTTTTTTCTATATCTAAGATTTTAAGTATACAAGCTGCACTTGGCAAGTAGAATTTACTTCTAAAGTTTCTCATTCAAACAGGTGTTCTATGCCTAATAGTAGGAATAATAAATTAGCCATGTTAATTAATACACCACTTTACCAGGTATCAGAACCAGTGTAGTTCGACAGGGGAGGTACCGCTGCTACACCATTTTTAGCGTAAAGCAGTTCTTGCGTTCATTTATACATGAGACGACAATTGTTGCGTATAGGCTGCTGGTTGATGGGGTTTCGAATAAAAGACGATTAATTTTGATATAAACAGCGGCGCGGGCGGCGGCAGGACGAGCGCAGTGTCTTCGTTGGCGGTTCATCGGCGAGTCCTTACGGGCACACGAGGGGGGCGGGGCGCTGTAGCAATGCAGCGACGCGATCGCGATGCCACAGACCACTACACTTGCTCTGCCGTTGTCCTCGCACATATTTATTTCGACAAATTACATAGTTTCTAGGCAATTTATAAAGTAAACTTAAATCTGTCGTGCACATTCTCCCGCCGTGCATTCTATGCACTATTCTTCGTGAGCACGATAATCTTCTTCGTGGCTCTTTTCAGTTGCCCTGATTTGGTCTTTACTTCGACAACCCGAATAACACCGTCTTTCCCGGGATACACGTTTGTTATTTTGCCTCGAGGCCAGGTATTTCGGGGAAGATTTTCGTCCACCAGCAGTACGACGTCTCCAATTTCTGGAACTGGCCCTTGGCTTCGCGGCTCCCGCCGGTTTTGAAGCAACGGGACATATTCACGCACCCACCGAGACCAAAAAATATCAGCTAGACGTTGAGTTCGCCGCCACCTTTGTCTATCGTTTAAGTCGGCATTGCTGAAGGTTCCGGGTTGCGGTACTCGCGCTGGGCCTCCGAGTATAAAATGAAGGGGAGTTAGCGATTCGGGGTCTTCTGGCGACGTTGACACTGGTGTTAGAGGTCTGTTGTTGACCGTGTACTCCGCTTCCAGAAGCAAGGTCTGCAACACTTCTTCGGTTGGATAGCGCTCGTTCAATGTTGCAGCTAATGCCCGTTTAATTGACTGCACCAATCTTTCCCAAGCTCCACCCATGAAAGGAGATCCGGGGGGAATGAATCGCCAAGTTATTGAGTGCGATGTGGCCTCATCTTTTACTGCAGTGTTGGCGGCCCTTCTTAATTCGGCATCAGCTCCTTTCAGGTTCGTACCATTATCGCTATGAATTTCTGTCGGACATCCTCGTCGCGCCATCATCCGTCTCAGGGCCATTATAGCGCTATCTGACGTCAGGGATCCCGCTACTTCTATATGCACTGCCCGAGTTGTTAAGCATGTGAAGAGAGCGACGTATCTTTTTTCATGGCGTCGTCCTATTGTAACACCACAAGGACCAAAGTAGTCGAGACCTACGAAACTGAAAGGTCGCTGATGGTGTGCGAGTCGGGTAATTGGATGGTTTCCTGTTATGGGTGAACTAGGTTTTGCTCGTAGAATACGGCATTTTAAACAACTTTTAACTACGTTTCGAACAGCTGGTCTCAATCGCAATACCCACAAACGTGAACGAATTTCATTTACTACAGTCTCTGCCCCGGCATGGTGATTAAGTTTATGTATCCAAGCTATATACAGACGGGTGTATGAACTCCCTCCGTCAAGAATCGGCGGGTTGCGTTGTTCCGATAAAATATTTGTGGCCATATCTATGCGCGATCTTAGTCTTATTACGCCTTCTTCGTCCAAGTATACACTTAACGCTCGCAATTTGCTATCTTGCGCGACTGACATATCTTTTCGAAGGCGACAAAGATCATCATAGAAGTTCTCTTCTTGAGCTGCTTTCCACCAAACCTTCTCTGCAGCTTTCAGGTAAAAGGCTTCAAGAGGAATGTAGAAAGGTTTAATAGGCGTGGTTGATGTAGCGCGAGGTTTTTCATGTGGTCGTCGTGATGTTGTCTGCTTCCACAAGTCTTCAACATCTGATCGGCGAGTTCTTTTCACAACGCCTACTGTGGCGTCAGAACTTTCAGGACGACAAAGTGCTATGAATTGAAGAACTCTTCCTGTCGTTCTTACAAGCCGCAACCAGGACGAAAACTTAGATAACTGAGGCAATGCATCGACGAGGCGATAAATTCTGCGTGTCATCGTTGCCACACGTTCTTCTCCTGTTGTTGGTGACACCATGAGTTCTGGTTCACGTGGCCAGGACTCTTCAGAGTTATATAAGAAATTAGGCCCCCGAAACCATCTATGATTGTGGCCGAATTCCCTGGGTGTACCCCGAGTAGCATCATCTGCGACGTTGAATGCGGTGGGCACCCAACGCCACTCACTTACTTTGGTTTCATCTTCGATTTCAGCTACGCGATGAGCGACAAATGGTTTATAAAGACGCGGCCCTGCTCTAAGCCACGTCAGCACAGTGCGAGAATCTGTCCAAAAAATTCTGCGTGCCGGTTTGATTTCGTGCTCGTTTTCAACTGTGCGGGCTAGACGACAACCCAATACAGCTGCTTGTAATTCCAAACGAGGCACTGATGTCACCTTCAATGGCGCCACTTTCCCCTTTGCCATAACTAAAGATAGGTGAACGGTAGCATCGACAGAAATAGCGCGCCAGTAGACAGCGGCAATGCAAGCACTTTCACTTGCGTCTACGAAGATGTGCATTTCAAGGCGTGTTGCGTCAGCGAAATATGGGTAACAACGGTCAATGGCTAGGTGGCTCAATTGTTTCATATGACGCAACCATTCAAGCCATGCCACGTGTAGTTCATCGGGAAGTTCATCATCCCACTTAACACCTAGACGCCAAGTATCTTGCAATAGGCGCTTTGCTGGCATGGTAACTGGAGTTACGAGGCCCAGAGGGTCGAAGAGCGACATTATCGTCCGAAGCGCTTCTCTTTTTGTTGGGCGCTTCGTTCCATTACTGATCTCTGATTCAACTTTCTTGAGATTCAAGTTAAACATGAGACGATCTTCAACGGGCTTCCACACGAGGCCTAGTGTTCTTTCGGTTGTCGAGTTGTCCTGCAGTTTCACTTCCTCACTTCGCTTTTTGTGCTCTGACGTAAACCTTGCGAGCACCTCAGTTCGGTTGGATGCCCATTTATGCAGGATAAATTTTGCACGTCGATGGACATAATCTACCTCCGAAGCAATACGAATCGCTTGTTCAGATGAATCAAAGGACTGCAGATAGTCATCCATATAATGATTATTTATGATGGCATCTACAGCTTCAGGAAACTCCTGTTGATGTTCTCTCGCATTTCTATTTTTGATGTAGATCGCAGTACAAGGCGAGGAGGCTGCACCAAATATAACGCTGCGCATACGATATTCAGTAGGAGGTCCTTCACGCCGGGCTTCCCTCCACAGGAAACGCAAGGCATCTCTGTCATCTTCGCAAATGCTTATGCGCAAAAACATATCTTTAATATCTGCCGTTACTGCTACCCGTCGTTGTCGGAAACGCATTAGGACTCCTGGCAAGGACTTCAAGAGATCAGGACCACTAAGTAAGGTATCATTCAAACAAATTCCTTGTGTTCTAGCCGCAGCGTCCAATACAATTCTTAGCTTCTGCTTCGAAGGATTCACCACAGGAAAATGTGGTAAGTACCATGTACGACCGGGACGAGATGAAGCAGTAGCTAACTCAGCATAACCATTAACAAGTAGATGCGACATCTGCTCATTGTACTGCCTCTTGAGATCTGCGTCTCGGTCTAGTTTTCTTTCTATGCTTTCAAGGCGTCTCATCGCAGAGTCTTTGTTATTTGGGAGTGTTACCTCGTTACTTCGCCACAACAAGCCCGTTTCAAATTGTCCGTCGGACAACCGACGAGTCCGATTATCTAGTATATTTATTGCGAGATCATCTTTCTTCGGGGTTTTGGGCTCGATCCCGATAGCGTCAAGGTCGAAAAAGTTTTTTACGAGATCTTCTATTCTTTCTTCCTCATCATTATGGACTGTAATTTTAGATACGACATGAACTCGATGCGCTTTATTTCCACAAGGGCCATGCAAAACCCATCCAAGCTCAGTAAACGATGCTACTGGTTGACCTTGCGTTCCACACCTAACTGATCTCGAAACGATAAGATGCCAGTTATCCTGGCCGATCAGAAGTGTTGGCGTACCACGATGATATACAAGGTCACCAGCTATTTCTTTCAAGTGTTCGAATTTGTCCAAATTACTTTCATCGATGGTTTGTGGTGACAGGTGAAGATTATTGATCGTACGTGCTGTAAACTCATGCTCTTTCTTTACGTTCTTCCCCACGATGATTAGCGACACCCGTCTTGATGAATTTGCGTTGACTCGAGCTCCGGCAACACCTTCGATGTCGAATGGTTCTGTTGGTCCGACTGCGCCAACGGTATTAGCTATACTTTCTTCTATTAAGGTTACAGTAGAACCTTCGTCTAAAAGTGCAAATGTGTCTAAAGTTCCTGTGGGGCCTTTTATGGTTACGGGAATAATTTTTAAGAAGGTGGTTCCCAAAATAGTTGGTCGAGTTGAAGTAACCACAGCTAATTCGGCACCATTCTTTACATTCATAACAGTTGGCTTAGTACTATGTAGAAGTGGGTGGTGCGATCCTTTGCAATCCTCAATCCCACAAGCGTTATAGCTACATCGATGACGAAAATTTCTTTTATTTAAGCAACGAAAACAAATATTTAATTCCTTCGCTCGTTCCCACCTATCACTTATTTTTAAATCTCGGAAATTCTTGCAATCACGAATCTTGTGGTCTTTATTACAAACGGGACAATCTGGTGTATTCGGAAGCTTTCGAGCGGCTGAGCGTGTCACTGGCTCTGAAGGCGTGACGGCATAAGCTCGTTGTGGCTTCTTTTGAAAAGATGGTGAGCGGTCCCTGACATTCTCTGCAGGCGCATACCGACTGCAAAGTTCTGCTTCTCTCGATAAAAACTGGGAGATTTTAATAAGATCAGGTTCATCATCCGGTCTCCCCGAAGCATAGTCATACCAGCGGTATTTAATAGACGGTGTTAATTTATCCACGACGGCTCGTACCGCTTCAGGATTGTACAAGTAGTAAGTTTTCTTAAGTGCTTGTACCACAGCTACGATGTTATTTATGCGACTAGCGAACACACATATGTCTCGAGGATGATCAGTTAGTCGAGGTATAGTTTTTATCTTTTCCATCTCCGCTATAACTAACGCATCTGGGCGTCCAAATCTTAGCTCTAGTAGGCGCATTACTTCGTCCGGTTCCGTCTCGGCGATAAAGAGTGATATCGCGGCCTCTCTAGCTGGTCCGCGTAAACACTTTCTTAATCGTATCAAGTTCTCAGTCTTGGTGAAATGACAATTAGTATCTCGGTAGGCAGCTCGGAATGCGAGCCATTCGTTACTCCCGCCACTAAAAGATGGTAAGTCTTGAACATATTTTGATATTGGATGCGTTGATGTAGCTCGCGCGACATCACTTATAGCAGTAGCGAGCGCTGCCACATCTATCATCTGTGGCACCTGGGACGGTATACATCGATGGGTGAATCCTGCGGGATTCGATTCGGTATCATTTTTCTGATGACAAGTATAATCGTCATGGCCAATGGGTTCGCCTATCTTTTGTTGGTTTTCGAGCCAGCTTTTAACTAGAAAAGATTTATCCTGGTCTGCACTTGAACCACTTTTGTCATTGTCACTCACACTAGACTCCGCTTCAATTCTAGCTACCTCGGCTTCAGCGAGGGCTGTGGCCGCCCGCGCTTCTTCTAGCTTTGCCTTGGCGAGTCGTTCCAATGCCTCAGCACGCTGAATGCTCTTCTTTGAGCGCGCTGTCGTCCTAGACCTCTGCACTGTTTCATTACTTTTTTTATCTTGTGCTTGTCCCATTGGAGTACTCGGTATGGGTATAAGCGTCTCTGCTATTGACACTGGCTGTGGTTCGGTGACCGGTATTACTTCGTGTGAAGCTGGCTCGACCTTCATTCCCCTGCGCTTAGAAGATATAGATCTCGTTGTAACCGGCATATTTCCCAAATTACTCAAAAATATACTTTACTGGTATAAACAACTTGATCTACACACAACACAACTATTGGAAACTCACATTTACACGATAACCACACTCGTATGCAATTCACCAATATACACAAAACAATTACGCAAAAATGATTATTGTAACGTACAAGTGCTATCACTTTCACGGGAATCTACATATATATACAATCACTACACGACTTATATTGGGACGCACATTTACACAAACGATTACACGAAAGCGATAGTTACTTTACACAAAAAAAACAATAATTGTAACAAGATTCACATTCACGCTAAGTTTACACTAGTATATAATTCACTAAAGTGTTGAATAAGACTTATAAGAACTGGTTAGAAAGTTATAAGAAACGAAACGATGTACTAAAGTAACTTTAAAAACCAAACTAATATTCAATACACGAACTCACGGCGAAGAAATTTTTGTTAAAAGAACACTTTTAAATAAATCGATATAACTATTGCATACACGACTTTTAAACGCACTGTTACAATAATAATAACAAAAAGGTACGAAACGATTACGAAACTTTTAAAATAACGACTATTAAACAAGTAGTAAGAAATAACTAAGTTAGCACTATTGTTAATAAAACGGGCACTATTATGATTACGGACATATTGTCTTCAATACACAAACTCGCGATAATACAAAACGAATTTACACATCACAACGGTAACTCGTATTTTATTATTTACGAGAAAACACTAGTAACTTTTTGTAAATACCTAGTTCACTACACAGTGTGGATTTAAATAGTTCACTACACAGTGTGGAGTTAAATACATAAATAAACGAAATAACCACTAACGTATATAAAAGACACAAACACTGAACACTTATCCGTTCCAAATAATACCGCCTGCACTATATACTGTATGCACAATAGTATTTGTAACTGTAAACCGATCACTATAGGCAAACGAACTTCTCAACGATTTTAAATTCAAACTACACTTTACACACTAAAGTTTCTAATTTGCACAAACGATGCGAGTAATCCATAAACGACACATATTATCCGGTCGTAAGGCCAAAATGTTGCGTATAGGCTGCTGGTTGATGGGGTTTCGAATAAAAGACGATTAATTTTGATATAAACAGCGGCGCGGGCGGCGGCAGGACGAGCGCAGTGTCTTCGTTGGCGGTTCATCGGCGAGTCCTTACGGGCACAC
>DWND01000186.1:0-11922 GCA_018250195.1 Cecropterus albociliatus | reverse complement strand
ACCCTCAGCTGGTCTCGTCTGTATTACAGATATGCTTATGTCCCCTTCTACTATTGGTACATAAAAATAATAATAAAGAAATCGCAGTAAGGAACCTTAGACTTGGCACGACTTTCTCTAGATTTCATTACTTTTTAGAGATAAACAAGCAGCTTCATCGAGACTTGGTTAGTTTTTTACATAATGTTTTTGTTGGGATAACAATTACTAAGAACGGAACAAAATAAATATTTAAAGGGGCTCCCATATAACAACTGTGCTTTTTGCCATTATTATAGATAATGTTACGGAATCAATCGTGCGCAAGCTAACTCGCCTATGGTGGATTTTATAAATGAATTATCACATAACATACTTTGACGTAAATATTTTATTGTTTCTTTACTAAGGTATTGATTTCAATATCGGGTTGATTATGGCGACATAGCACTGCTTTTTGATGGCACTTCGGCTCAATTTTTTCTGACGAATTTATCTAATTCAACTTACGTATATTCTTGTATAGACATACAAGAGTGAAAGCAACAATCTGATATTTTTCTCTATAATATATATTTTTCTGATATTCTCTAACCATTAGTGAAAAACGACAAACGTAAGCCCATGCAACGTTTCACAAAGAAATTATGGAATATAAATACATAATATTACTTTGTATAAATAAGTTCAACTATAAAGATCACAAGCAAAGAAAGTCATTATTTAAATATGTGCATAGAAGCTACTCGTCCAAGTCACGCGATACTCGTATCTGCACAATTTGCGAAGGAAATCTCCTTATGGAGAGGAAACCGGCGCAGGTGAGCGCAAAGCTGGATTTTCTTTACATTGCACCCTTATGTACACTAGAATTTCATATTAAAAGATGTTCGTTTTATTCGTTTATTTTCAATGTTTGCGATTTGTCGGGATGCAAGATAATGTGTGACTTCTATTACAATTATGTAACATTATGGAAATTCGAAATTTTCCTCGGACAAATATGTTGACAATTATCAAAAAGCGTTTTATGTTTTGGTATTGATAATGGAAATATCGCACGCCGATGCTTATAATAGGAAAAAGTGTTATTCTTTATCTATGATATTATATACAAATCAGATGGTGTTTTCTTTGTATTACTTTACAAGGCAAGAACCACTGGTCCTGTTTAGGTACATGAAACTTTATACGGATATAGCTTATTTACGTGATCGGTATATAGGCTACTTTTGATTCCGATATTTTTTGCTATTCAAAGATGTTTAGTGACGTCACTACACCCTATAGTTTCAGCCTTTCATATTTCCATTTAAAAAAAGAGAACTCAAAAATAGCAACATTTAATTTTTTGATTATGATTTTTTGTAAAATGATGTTGATTTTAGAAATAAATTATCACTGCTTTATGGTGAAGGAAAACATCGTGTGGAAAACTGCACACCTGAGAGTTCTCAAAAAAGGAGTTCTCACCAAGAATACATGAATTTTCAAGAATCATACTTCTACCACCTTTGACACTCATATTGTGATTTCATATGACGACCCGCGTGGCCGAGCGGTCACCATACCGGTCTGACGCGCAGTGGGTCCCGGGTTAGATTCCCCGGCCAGACAGAAATATGAATGATGAGTTTAGATTTCTGTTCCGAGTCTGGGTATTGTGTCTTAGTGTGGGGCTATGAGTGTAGAAAGCGTGTGTGTGTATGTAATATCCCAAGGGCCACGAAAAAAATCATTTGGCATCGCAAGCATCAGCGTTGAATTTCAGCAATTCGCTCCAATTGGCAGGGAAATTTCGTGGCCTCAAGAGCAAATGATCGCACTTGGGTAACGGTTACTTATAATGATGACGTATTGTTAAATTACTATGTTATTTGCGAGTGTTGGGTTTATTTAAATAAAATACAAAGCTGTGAAAAACGTAGTGACAATATATTGAGACGTCAGGCAAGTTACAAAGTAAGCGGAAACAGGAAGATACGTGCTGTCATGAAGACAGATTGCTAGGATTGCAATTAACAAAAAATATCAACATCCTCTTCTTAATTGCAAACCCATGGCCCTGGATAAGTCATCAGTCTTCTTTTGAGTTACAGGTTTGGTAAGAATATCTGCCACCATATCCTGTGTCCCGATGTAGTTGAGCTGGATTTCCTTATTGGCAATTTTCTCTCGAACGAAATGATATCTTATATCGATGTGTTTGCTACGAGCACAGTAAGAGTCATTGCCTGCAAATTTAATCGCACTTTGATTATCACAATTGATGACAGTAGGTGCAGCTTTAACGCTGCAATACAGTTCCGATTCCAAATGCCTTAGCCACAATGCCTCTTGGGTAGCAGTGGCCAATGCCATATATTCTGCTTCCATTGTTGACAATGCAACAGTGCTCTGTCGTTTAGAACACCATGAAATTGATGCACCCTGAAACAGAAACGTGTAGCCAGAGCAAGACCTCCGACTGTTAATATCTGAAGCCCAGTCAGAATCGCAATAACCAAACACCCCCTTTTCTTCTTTGTTTTGATTATATATCAACTTATATCCCTTAGTACCCTTTAAATATCGTAGAACTCTTTTGACTGCTAGCCAGTGTTGCAATTCTGGTTTATTATTGAAACTGCTTAATTTATTCACTATAAAACATATGTCTGGTCTAGACCCTTGTGATAGGTAAAGTAAACTCCCAATTGTTTCCTGATAAGGCACATTTGTAATAATATTTTCTTCTCCTGTGCTATTTAATGTAATACTAGTATCGCATGGTGAATAAACTGGATTGCATTCAGTCATATTGAACCTGTGCAGAATTTTTTCAATGTAGACAGTCTGATCAATTTGTATTTGGTCTCTGGTGACATTTTGTTTTATTCGCCAACCGATAAATTGATTCACAGGTCCAATTATCTTCATATTAAATTGACTCTGAAGTTGTTGCTTTATTTCTATTCCTCTTTGAATGTTATTGTAAAAAATTAATAAATCATCGACATAAATTAATATGTATACGATATTACCATTATCACCCCTATAGTATACACATGGATCCACAGATGTGCTCTTCAGTCCCATATTTTTCAATGCAGAGGTAAGTTTTAAATTCCATTGGCGACTGGCCTGTTTCAAACCATAAATAGATTTATTCAATCTACACACTTTCTGTCCATGTTCAAAAGTAGGTGGTTGATTCATATATATTTCTGCATCAATGTCTCCCTGTAAAAATGCAGTGACTGCATCCATCTGATCTATATACAAATTATGTTTTACAGCCAAGGCAAACAAATATCTGATTGATGTGTGTCGTACCACCGGAGCAAATATTTCATTATATTCAGTTCCCTTTTTTTGAATAAATCCTTTTAATACTAGCCGCGCTTTATAGCGTACAACTTCACCATTGGCATTCGTTTTCAATTTAAATACCCATTTACATGGAATTACTCTTTTATTTTCCGGAAGATTTACTAATGTCCATGTATTATTCTGAAGTAGTGACTCAAATTCATTGTTCATGGCATTTTTCCACTCTTTAGCCTCTGGACTTGAAAGAGCATCCTCAACCGTCTCTGGTTCTTTTACTAATGGAACAGCTGATTGTTTAGTACTATTTGAAATTTCTTCATGACATAAGTATGTAGTAGGTTTGTTTCTCGGCCTCAATGTTATATTGCTAAAAGGCTTAAAATCTTCATCAGTTATCTCAGCATCAGGTATGTAATCTGAATCATTATCTGGTTCTGAATTTGCCATGTCACTAGTGGCATCATACATGTGTTCACCCTCAGAACTTATATCGATTACAGTATCTTTCGAATCCTCAGTATCTGTATCAGATTCTAGACCTTCTTGTTGCTGTAAAGTTGTAAGTGGCATTATAACACAATTATTTTTAACTTCATTTTCCAAGAAAACTACATCTCTACTTTTATAGATTTGTTTTTTGTTTACATCATAGAGTCGATATCCTTTAGTATGCTCGCAATAACCCACAAATATCATTTTGACAGCTTTTGAATCCCATTTTTGTCTTTTTTCTTTAGGTACATGAACCATAACCGGGCAGCCAAAAATTCTCATATTATTTAAATTTGGTTTCTTACCCGTCCACATTTCATATGGCGTTTTGAAATCCAAAGCTTTAGTTGGCGAGCGATTCACTATATATGCTGCTGTAGAGACCGCTTCAGCCCAGAAACACTTTTGCAATCTGGAATTCATAATAATACATTTAGCTCTTTCCACAAGAGTGCGGTTCATACGTTCTGCCAATCCATTTTGTTCGGGTGTATATGGGTTTGAAGTTTGATGTTGGATACCTGACTTAATAAGAAACAAATTAAATGCATTATTCATATATTCTTTTCCGTTGTCTGTACGTAATATTTTAATTTTTTTACTTGTTTCATTTTCAACTAAGCTTTTAAACTCCTTAAACTTATCTAAAGTCTCAGATTTATTTTTAAGAAAATAGACATACACTTTTCTACTATAATCATCGATAAAAGTACAATAATATTTGGCCCCTCCAATAGAACTTGTCTCCATCGGACCACATAAATCTGAATGAATTAATTGGAGTGGTTCAGAAGCTCTGTTGCCAATATATCTAAATGGTCGCTTGCTCATTTTTCCTTCTAAGCATGTTGTACAAATTTGATTACCTTTTTTAGATATTTTAATCCCTTCCGCGTTTTCTGTTATTTTTTGTAAGTCTGCAAAATTTAGGTGACCCATCCTTTGGTGCCACAGGTTTATATCACGTTCGTCTACTGTTGATAGCAATGCCGGTGCCACGGTAACATTGTTTAATAAATAAATGTTATTGCGATGCATAGCTGTCAAAATCAATTTATTATTTTGATAAATTTTACAACCATCTTTTTCGAACTTCACTTCACAGCCATTATTTACCATTTGACTCACAGAGAGTAAATTTGTTGTCAGGGAAGGTACATATAAAACATTTCTAACCTGTATTTTCCTTAATATGCCATCTGAGTCTCTAACTTGGAAATCAACATTGCCAGAACCTTTCACTGCTAACGTCTCATTATCTGCCACTTTAATGTTGTTTATTGTAGAAGGACGAATATTGTATATCCATTTCTTGTCCCTACACATGTGCAAAGACGCTCCAGAATCAACGTACCAGCAGTTCTCGTCCAACTCTGCAGCAACTGGAAAAGCAGCATAATAAACATGATCTTTAGAATTACCATTATTATAATTATTCTTTTTTTTATCCTTAAAGTAGCAATCTTTACTTATATGTCCATACTTATTACATACATAGCAGCGTGGACCCTTCAGTGGCTTTTTATCTTGTAATTGTTTCTGTGACTTTGACATATATTTATTATTAGAAGATGACTTGACATAGTAAGCAGCTGAGTCTGATGATTTGACCTCCTGTAACAATTTAGTTTTTACATAATCTGCGGTAATAGCCACACCTGAGCTCTCTAAAGCCATTATCATCGGTTTGTAATAATCGGGGAGGCCAGCGAGCAGCAATGTACCAAGCCACTCGTCTCCTACTACAAAATTGATATTTCTTAGTTTGTGAGCTGTTGACATTACCTTGTTCACGTAGTCTTCAACGCTTGAACAGTTGTCCAATGTAGTGGTGATCAAATCGCGTAACAAACCTACTTTCCTGCTAAGCCCGGAGTCATCAAACACTTTTTCTAATTTTGTCCAAACCTGTTTAGCCGTAGACGCCTCCTGAACGTGGACGTAATTTACAGGATCTACTAAAAGTATTATTTTGGATCGTGCCTTTGTATTTTTCTTGCTGTCTGACACGTAACCCAATTCCGGTTCAATTTCGTGCCATAATTCTTCGTGTTCCAAGTAGTTTTTCACTGCAAATTTCCATGATTGATAATTTTCCCGTCCAAGAAGCTTCTCAATCGTACCCATGGATATTTGTGAAACCATTATTTGGTTTATTTTCCGATAAAAATTTCTAATGGTTACAATAATGAAGTATGGCCACGCGACAAAAAACCTCTTCGTTGGTTATCTTTTTGAATCCAATTGAATCACTGTCAGAATTAACTAAAAACACTCGTATTCCTTTTTTGGAAGCAAAGGAGGCCCATAACCTGTTAAAGTGCTATAATATTTGCGAGTGTTCGGTTTAATTAACTCACTTCTAGAAGGAACATGATAATTCCTTTCATCGGAGGTGTATAAATATTCGGCATTTTTGTATTTTTAGTGAGTAGCATTTGCGTATTCATGTCACTTTTCGCACGTAATTGTTTTAATAAGTTTGTAATAATAAGTAATCAAACCATCGTATTTTTTATCGACATTGTATACGTAAAATTTGTGCTTTTCCCTACTCTGAAAACTCTCTGGTAACGGAATGTAAATAACTTCGCTATGTCTACTTGATGCATGTTTGCTAATAATTTCAAACGGTTCATATTTTGTGTACTTATTATAATATTATTAAGCTTTTTCCGGACTTATAAAAGATCTTGAACTTCCTGTCTATCATAAAGACTGAATTTAATTCTGGAATTAAAATATGAGGTAAATTAGCCCTATCACAATTTATTTTTATTCGTTCCCTGTACTTGAGGCGTCTACCTGAAAATCCGGAATATTTGGCAAGTTCTGTTCGTGATCATTACCTTGATTCATATAATTAGTATAGTTTAAATTATTATCACCACGATTACTTTTTCTTGTACTGGCTGTTCGCATAGTAACGTCGGTGTTATTACGCGACGTTGTAAATGCGCCGGTGGCCGCTGCGTCAGACTTGCATTGTTTTGAAATAGCTGAGGCTTTGTACAATGACCTACTGATACTAGGGTTCCTTGGTGCAAATGCGTTAAGCGAATGGTTTCTATTGAAATTAAAATTAATATTATGAGAAAACATATTATTACGAGAAAAATTATTATTATAAAAAATGAAAAGACACGTAATCACTAGCAAGGGATTATGTAGGAAAAAGAATGGAAAGTGAAAATTTTACTCACAGACCCGTCGTTACTCCCATGTCCCTCGGAATATTGCCTTGCTTTGCCACCCGGCGTCGTTGTCTTCCTTAATAAATTTATTTGTTCGGCGGTCCCTTCCAAATCGTAGAAACGAACGTTGATGGTTAATATAGAAACTCCCAACTGAAGGGATCCTACCGGCTGCGCCTATTAAGTTTACTACAACGACTTTATTTAAAAAAAAAGATTTATTTATTCAAAGGCAAAAGTACAGAGGTTTATGCTAATTACTGGGTAAGGCAATATTGACTAAATTATAAATACAGCATCTTTATATACTAACTACATTACATATACATCACGTCAGAGAGAAATTAGTAAAGGATAGTTGGGAAGGGTACATATATTTACTTGGCTGGAAATAATCTCATATAGTCATATCAATAAACACAAAAGAGCACGTTACTAACAGAAAGAGTACATTTGTAGATTTTTGTATACTTTGTTTTGTCATTTAAAATATTCAAGTTGTGTCATTTTAAAACCGTGTGTTTTGTGTACTTACTTTGACACCGTAAGCGATGATTTTCAACACCGTTTCCACAGAAAACATTCCAGTAAACCCCATATTCGAATACTTGAGGATATCCGAGTAGAGGTCATTTTGATTATAGTACTGCCATTTTGTGAAGACGTGTCGGAAAAACCCACGGCAATAAAAATATATTTTTGTTACTTGATATGAAAATTATAGTATTGTATGAACATTAATATTTCTGTGATGTACGAGTACATAGGAATTCGTAGAAAAATAAATGTAAGTATATGATAACATCCAACATAAAAACAAAAAATAAAGATACATAAAATAAGTTACAGCATATAGACAAGTAAAATATATCTAAGAAATAGGGAGTTGAAAATGTAGAGGGTTGTAAAATTTATGGCAGAAATTCGATATATTTTTTGGACCTGCCATTTGGATAAAACAAAAACAAAAAATTAAGAAGGGATAAAAAATTAAAAGGTGATATTTATCATTTGTTAAAATTAATTTATGTTTAATTTTGAACACATCTTGACTATCGATATTCTTTTTTTTTATTTTGCAACGATTCTAATTTTTAATCAATTTTAGATTTTCGACAAATACAAGAAGCAGCTCAAAGCCACCCACAAATGTCGCTTGGCAGTAGGCCGTTCTACCAATCATGCATTTATTTTCACATAGAGATAATAAGGATTTCTTTCAATAAGATCATGCAACACGAACAACACTGATGGCCCATGCCACGTCCTAACTGATTTCAGAAATTGTGCATTCACAAGCACAAGTAACCGAATAAAATTGTGTAATACGTAGTGCCATAAATGTGCAGGAAGGATAGGTATACGTGCAAAAACACTGATATCGATACATACATATAATAAATAATATTATAGCAAGCGGGGACACAAAGGAACACTTAACAAAAAACACAGGGATAAACAACGTAAACGCTGGCGATACACTTGACAGGAGAGGCGCAGTCGTAATCGAAATATTATGCATTCCGATGCTGTGTACACTGACGCCGAATACAACTTTAGCAAACATTGTGTGGTGTGTGTGAGTGGTGTGTGAGTGTGTAGAAAATTTGGAATATAAAGTAATTTTAAAATTATTCTAGGCAGTACTCTTAAAACATTCACCAATGACGGTGTTTATGTAAATACGTGTCATCACTACATCATTTAATATTGGGCGGACAGAATCACATGTGAAACTTATAACAAACTCTATTATCTAATTTGTATCTATCTGTGCTGACATACACTGAAGGAATGTACGACAGTATTTCCCAAGAGAAGGGTAATACTAGGTATTTTACAATTGAAGTTCACACAATTATATTGCTCTTGCCAGGTTCGGTGCACAATCGTTCGGCAGCTAAACTAATACGGTAGTATTTGTGCCTCGTGATACAGGGTTGGTCATTTTATAAACTACCTCAATAAAGTGATCACTTTCTACAATTCTCATTTATTGTGCTTTTGCTTTTGTAAGAATATTATTTCATATGTCATATGTTATCATTATATTATTTCATATGTTCGGGCAATTTTGTCATATATGCGATATAAGTCGTATTCGTTTTAATATTTTATTTATAATCGGATTTTTGTAGTACTTGTAATGTTTTTGAATTTCAAAGAAGCTTGGTTAGAAAAAAATGTATTCTTCGATAGAATGCACTTGTGAAAGGAATATTTTAGGAGCTGCACCGTCATTAGAATCGTACTTATTATTAGTGTTTAAACCTTTAACTACTACTAGGTATACATTTGGTAACTATTATTTTTTAAATAACCCCGTGGTAATAAAAACATAATAATAAATTATACCGGGATCTATATGCAATACTTACAAATAATTAATAATAAGGAATAATTAGAGAAATAAGAGACTACGTGTACCATAAACATAGAATGTCATAGTGAAAGACTCTATAGTATAAACAGTTGTAAAGGTAAAAGGTTTAACAATTCCGAGAACATTTCTATATTCTTTGTGTTGAACGAAATTCAAAGGACAGCGTACGAACGATAGTCATGAGGAGAAATTTTATTGTTCAGTCGGAATGCGAAACGATGACAGATTATATAGGAGTAATTGCACTTAATGTTGCCATGTTATAAAAGTATAATGGCTTCGTCAAAACGATAAAGCCATAACTTACTCGGCAATTAAAGAGATATCGTTTTAACATTGTATTGTTTATTGTTTGTTATTATCTTTTTCGCGTTCAGCCATTATAATTGTGCATTTTATTTTGGACTCAACGTAAAATCTAACTGGAATCTTGTTCAGATATTATAATTCTACGTTTTATTTTACCCGCCTTGTGAGCCATCGGTATTGGGATTTATTAATGGATAACAGTGGTTTATGTCGTAAACAGGCGGTTTACAATCATCCCACCCGAATTGGGTATTAATTAAAACGTACGGTAAAGGTTGCTCAATCGATCTGAATTGAAGAAGCGTGGAGGGATATGTTTCAGGAGTTCCCCCTTTCGGGACCAGATCAGTGTCCAGAATAGGAAGATAGAAATGGCTGAGGTCAAATATTTAATCATAGTATACGGTTGCTTTAAGGTTGGAGGAAAGCAAAAGAATTTTTTTTTAATCCCTCTTTCCCTTAAGAATATATCCTATTAAATAATGTTATAAATAAGGACAAACGTTATAAAGGTATAAGGGACAAATGTTATAAAGAAGAACTTTAGCAGCTTCTGTTCGAATCTTCTCAGTTGCGGTCGTGTTTCGTTCTGGTTAGAACGTGGGGTAAGTGGTGTGAGAAAAAATGGTACTAATTTGGAAATGATTCCGAAGGGCAATACCAAGTTCTGTTTATTTTAATGATTATATCGGATATCTGAAAAAAAACGGATAAATATTAAATAACGATTTTAAACTTCTTTTCATAATTATGTATGTACTATCAACTTGTTTCAATACATTTATTATACGCCGGTATAAAGCCTTTTGTTCGTCGTAATTATGTTTACAGATTCAAGTTTGAATATTTCATGAACATTGTATGCCTCCGACGTTCGTCGCTTTTAATTTAAAATTTTCCACTTTAATGAATACTGAATGTTTTAATCTGAAAACAAAAGCTTTGTTTTCATATTACATACGAGACTCCATGGCGTAGTCGAACCTTGGTTGTCTGGATTTATTTTTAGGGTTCCGTTCTCAAAGGGTAAAAACGGCAACCTGTTTTTAAAGACTCCGCTGTCTATCTGTCCGTCTAGCCGTATGTCTGTCACCAGGCTGTATCTCATTAACCGTGATAGCTAGACAGTTGAAATTTTCACAGATGATGTATTGCTGTTGCCGCTGCAACAAATAAAAACAGAATAAAAATAAATATTTAAGTGGGGCTCTATACAACAAAAATGCTTTTTTTGTTCTGTATTAATAACGGCAATGTGACCTTTTTGCACTTTTATATAGATAATAGTACGGAACCGTTCGTACGCGAGACTGACTCGCACTTGGCCGAATTTTGAGTAATCCGATTTTAATAAATTAAAGCCTTTAGCGCTTTTATAATATTATTTTATGTATATATAGATTAGAGCCTTTCAAAACTCTTCCGCTTTGTAATTAGTGTAGATTATGCATGTATAGTGTTAAGATGTAAATTTTATTTGTATATAATATGAATGTATTTTATATACAAAGACATACGATAATAATTAATAATAATTCTGAATCAAGGGCCACAAAACGTTAGCTTAGCGCTGCAAGCGTCAGCGTATGCCGAATTTTAGCAAAATTCGCTTATAAGATTAGACACGTATGTGTTTTTTCTCATCAAGCGGGCTCAAGTGAATGTTTCGTGGCGCCTGGGTAGTTTTATACATTAACACGCAGTTCGATTGGATGATGTTATAAGGCAAAAATAAGTTTGGTGGTGTTTCTTTACTATTCGTATAATCCTTATAAAAATAGTAACATAATAACGCTCTTTATATTCAGCCTCACGCTAATATTTTTCCTGTGACATGGTTGCCATAGAAGTAACAAAGATGGAAATTCAAACACCCACATCTAAACCTGAAATCTAAAGTAATTATGATCATATATAGATATAAAGTCATCTGCCTGGACGGAAATCGATCCCGAAGGCCGCTCCATATCAGACCGCTTTATGCCCGGCGCACATTGGTCATTGGTCGTCTACTTTACTTGAAAACATACAATGTCAAAAATACGTTTGTGTCTCGTTTTTGTGTGTAGGGTGTTTAACTAGACCTAGAGATGTGAAAAAATAATCGATTATTTAATAAATCCATTATTTTTTAGAATAATCCATTTTTATAAATCGATTAGTAGTAGTTAGTAGATTAATAGTAGTTTCACGAACTTACGATATTTTAACACCAGCTCTATAGTATTTCTTGCAACGCTATCTAGTCCTAAT
>DWND01000185.1:0-11927 GCA_018250195.1 Cecropterus albociliatus | reverse complement strand
GGCAGTACCAACGCTTCTGTGATCGATTTCAGATAGAACCATTGGTCTATATGAATTTTTCTATGGATGACCGTAACTATTTACCGTCAGTGGACTGCATACTCGTTTCTACTTCATCTGATAAAATACTTCAATGAGTAGAAGTAGTAGGTTGGCTTTATTTTGAACATCGAAGAAAACAGTACGAATTTTGACTTCCCATGCGGAGGTTCCAAGGTTCGAATCATATGCGTACACATTGTCTATATTTAGAGGTTTCTTGGGTATTAAAGATAATTATCACTAGCGTTAATGTTATGGAATAATCTCGTCCTTATTTTCGACTCTTTACCTACTCTACTATACTAATTTACTCTCGTTTAGATGCCATCGTCAACCCATTATTTGTCCTACTGCTGGGCACGGGTCTTCTCTCAGAATGAGAGAGTTTTAGGCCGTAGTCCACCGCACTGGCCAAATGCGATTGGTAGATTTCACATACCTTTGAGAACTCTTTTGTTTCGTAGAGAACTCTCAGATATGCAGGTTTCCTCACGATGTTTTCCTCCACCGTAAAGCAGTGATAATTAAATTCTAATACGCATATAATTTCAGAAAAATCAGTGGTGCATTCCTGGCATTCGAACCTCGGACCGTCGATTGGGAGGCCGAGTTTCAATCATTAGGCTATCACTGCTCTTTCGTTTATATACCTATAATATATGTATAGTATATGTGCAGTAGTGCTTACGGTGTGGCCGTTTACGGTGAGGTGAATTATCGTCACAAGCCTTGCCACGTCAGCAATCAGGTTTACCTGCGTCTATAGATTTTTCACATCAAAAAGTTCACAAAAAGATACTCTTTATATTACGCGATTTTTTTTATTTACAGGGGGTCTGAAAAGGATTGAAAAACGCTGGTTATGAGGTATGAGGAAACATAGATATGTTTCGTCTTAGTAGATTCTAATCTCGTACTAAGCACACCGCAATACTGTTCCCTATTTGTAAGCTTATGTACCAATTAATTATAAATGTAACAAGCTTGTATCTTTTAAAGTGGATACGCGACTAGTAATTTATTCATATAATACTGTAACAACAATTCATTACTCACGTAGCAGTTGTTCTGGTATGCATAATGAATGAGCAAAACGTGTGCGTCGCAATAACTAACAATTAGTGCGATCCTACCGAGCTTTGTTCAGCAAATCCAATATAGCCGGACAGAATAGTTTTGCGATAGCTTATTAGTTGTCGTCCCAATATGGAGTAAATATTAAAATCTTACTCGCGACGCCGAGATCTTGGCGTGAAGACTATTTTAATAATTAATGACTGTTAAATTTGATGCTCTATTACTATTTCGTAAATATCTACATAACTATATATCACTACATAGTATAAAACAAAGTCGCTTCCCGTTGTCTGTCTGTCCCTATGTATGTTTAAATCTTTAAACTACGTGTGTATACATGCAAAATATAGTAAACACCGCTAATTTTAGAGGTTTCCAAAGTGTTGTCGTAAATAAACACATTATCTCATTTACAAAAAAGTTGTATGAAGGCATTATGTAGTAGGTAAATTTAGTATTGTATAGTGTATCACACACGTGCGAAGCCGGAGTGAGTCACAAGTTGAATTATAAACTAAAAACTATATATGTAATCTATGAAACCATTCCATGATTAGTTTAATGGATTTACAAAACGAGACACGACGATATCGATTTCTACATCGACTCATGTTCTCATACTCTTGTTTGCTGCAATATACATAGGTGTGTGGCGTTATTGATTCGTTTAAATACAAATCTGTAAGATTACCTATCAAATTCATGAAACGTATAATTATTTCAATGAATCTTTCTTAAAATGGCATTTAAAATATTCTTAAGTACCTAATCTTAATGTATTTTAATAGTAAAAAGATTTTCTGTTAAACTTTTAACTATTGAAATAATAAATATCAAAGGTATCACTTTGTGGTTCGACTCTAGCGGCACTACCCACACCACCAGCTGCCACTCATAGCTACTTGGCCAGCGTAGTGGGTAATGACCTAAATCCCTTAAGACGAGATCCTTGGCCAGCAATGGATAGTATGGTGTATTCCACTTTGATCACCCAGGTCATATCATCTAGGTAATCAAAGGCAACGCATTGGTGTCCTTTGATCACCTGAGACATAATCACCTAGATGATCATAGGCATGGATGGATGATAATGTTGCATTTATGATGACCTAGGTATAACAAAATTGACCATTTTAGGCACCTTTTAACGTATTTTGTATAGGTAGTGTGGTACTTGCCAGGTGGTAGAACCAATGTAGTTTAACCGGGGAAGTACCACCGCCACACCTATATCTAGCGTGAAGCAGTTCTTGCGTTTCGGTGGAAGAGTGTGGTTGCCGGCTCACTTTTATATGAGGCGACCATTTCAGTCCTCGGGAGTAGTAACGCATCTGTGGTAGACTTCAGACAGAACCCCTGTTCTATATGAAGTTGCTTATAGATGTCCATGGGCGGCAGTAACCACTTACCATCAGATGGGCTGCTTGCTCGTTTGCTCTTTCATATATATATTTATAAAAAAAAAAACGTCATTAAGAAATTTCATATAGGACAGGGATTCTATGCAAATGCGTTGCTACTTCCGAGAACTAAGATGGTCGCCTCATATAAAAGTGAATCGGCAAACAGAATTCCCTACCACCGAAATGCAAGAATCACTTCACGCTAAAAGTAGGATTAGCGATGGTATGCTCGCTACCTGCAATACTATGTAACTAGGTGCTCGTTAACTAGTTCCATCATATCATAAATAAATAAAATACTCAGTAGCAGATTCTTGCAACAAAATACAGCGGCACTGAGATGCATCTAAACGTTCTCTTTACTATCTCTTTATTACATTCCACGCATAGAATGAGCTTAAAATTAAAAACTTATCATATTATAATACGAACCATCTAACTTTCTATGCGGTAGTAAAAGTTTATTAATATTTCAGACGTTTAATTTACTGTAACAATATTTTACTTTACCGCTGCTAAAATATTAACGCAACCATAATCAGTTTTAATAGATATAATATTCATATAATAATTCACTACATGTTGATATAAGTTTAAAACATTAAGAATTATCCATAGATACATACCCTAGCCTTATCAAGTAGGTCGCGACCATGCGACAGTCCATCTACAGGAACGTCCAGCTCCGTAATAGCTGGTTCACACTCGTCCAGATTGTTCAGAATGCTTTCCAGTGTATCTTCGTACTCCTTGAACTTCGCTAAACCTTCACGCAAGCGACGTTCGATTTGCAGAGCGGTGGCAAGCAAGCTCTTATGGCTGTCATTCACGTTTTTCAGCTGTTTGCCAACGGTGTCGCGGATAGATGGCGTTGTACCCTCATAGCGCTCGATTTGAGCCCTGCCTTTAGCTTCCAGGTCATCGAGCGTTGACCTGTACTTCTGGATGTCATCTAGCAGAACTGCGTGTTGAGCCAGCTGCTCTTCGGTTTGCTCACGATTAGCAATATACAAAGAGTTGTGCGCCATGAGCTGGAAGGATATTTGCAACAGCCACTTTTCAGTGTCTTGCAGCGATTGGTGGTACTGGTTGTAGTCTTTGATATCAGATTCCAATTCCGCCTTCTTCGCAGCGCATTTCGCTCTGAGAGCATTACATTTCTTCTCGATTTCTGATACTGATTCTCTGACCGCTGACTTTCTGGCCCAGGAGCTCAGTTCGGCCGCTTCGCCCTTCAGTCTGTCTAATTCTGGGCGTTTGTTATCAATTTCGTCTTCGATATGCTTGTATTTTTCCAGGAGAGTCTTCATTTCACCCAATTCGCCACCAGTCGGCGCGACCTTGTCAAGATTTTGTTCGGTGTCCTTGATCCATTTATTTATCTTGTTCTTGGAGTCCTCAAAGTCCTCCCATTTGCCAATGGCAGCCTTGAGCTGAGCGGTTATCGAGTTAAGGTCAATCTTCAACTGATCCCAACTCTCTTGCAACACTTTCACGTCGTTGCGTAAACCATCTTGTTCCTCTGGCGGTGTATTATTCAGAGCCTTTTTGAAGGCTTCCTGCAAAACGACCAGTAAGTGATGTCCCTCAGTCATGCGGTTGCTGACGAGCTTGATCGTTTCCAGTTTATCTTTCGTGGTATCGATGTCACCAACTCCGATAGAATCTTGCACGGTGCCGTGGGCGGTTTCCAACCATTGCTGTAGCTCTTCCTTGGCTTTAATGAACTCGGTGTGATCTGACAAGTTCTTCTCGCCATTGGACACCAGCCCTTGAATCTTTGTCAATAGAGACGTGTACTCTGTTTGCAAGTTCACAGTCTTGTCACGAACCCACGCGCATGCACTGAGCTCCATGAGATTTTCGCATCTATCGTTCAGTTCTTCCAATACGTGTTTATTAGCTAATGCCTGTGCTAACAAATCCTGCAATAGAAAAGATAAACATATCCGTTAGTATGAAAAATACTGAATATTGATGTATTTATTTTGTTATTACCTTTTCCTTATTATTTATTTACCTTTATTAAATCATTATATTTCTTATGGAGGAATTGGATTTTATTGAAATAAATACTCAATATTACAACAAATACGGCCCATGAATATATATCATAAATCCTTTTTAGCAAACTAGCTTTTTTGCTATTTTTTGCGATGTACAGACACGCAGAACTTTCATTTGATTCTATACTTCAATACAATATTTAAAATATAAACGAAGGCGCGACTTCTAAATGAAATGGTTACATAAATGATACTGTACCTTATAAAGAAAACATAGTATTTGAGAGACAGTTAATCATACTCACGCGACACTTATCCAAGTACTCTGGCGTGATCTTATCGACCTTCTGCACAGCGTTGAGCTTCCCGTCGAACTCCTTCACCCACTTGCTCATCTTCTCCGAGGTCTCCAAGAAGTCGGACCACGCGGAGAGGCACTTCTCCAACAGTTTCTTCGTGTCCTTGCAGATCTGCTGCAGGTTCTCCCATTCGATCTTCAACTGCTTTATCTCCTGGTTGATGCTGTCCTTGCCTTCGTTGCCTGTTGTCTGCAATACAGCTTCGCTAAGTTTGATTGCTTTTTTGAGTAGCGCTTCTCCTTTAGGTAGGGACGATATTATTTTATTGACGTTCTTAAGTTTCTTCTGGACTTCTTCCTTCTCGCCGTGCGAGTCGGAACATTGTTGGATCTCGATCTTGCAGTTACGGATCCAGTCGTAGAAGCTGTCGTATGATTCCTTGTATTGAATGTGCGAATTGACGTAGTCTTCCAATTTCTGAAAGGAATATTTTTGTTACATTTACTAAAAGCAATTAACGCAAATTAATATTTAAAAATCTAGGTTTATTTAAGTAATAAAAGCATATTGAATCTTTATAACACAATCTGATAGAACTTTAAGACTGCTTATTTTTAACATTATTTTTTTTACTACTAGTCTAACATAGTTTTATTTACAGCGTCATTGAAACTCTTAGTTATTCTAAACTAGTTTCTTTAAAACAATTAAGTACCTGGAGTTGACCTGGAGTTTTATTTGAATTCAATCATTGATGCTACTCCCATCAACTAAGATTGTCTCCTCAAAAGCAAGAACTGCTTCACTCTTGACATAGGTGTGTACCTCCCCAGTCGCACTGTACTCGTTTAACCACCTTGTAAAATTTTTAACCAACTCACCGTAATCATCTCGCTGACAGTCTTCCTGATATCATCGTATCGTTTCAGCGTGTCATCAATTTCCTTGGACTTGAGCGAGGCGTCCTCTTGTAGTTTCTCGTTCAACTTATTGACCAGGTCCTTGTGGGAGTCTATGTCCCTGTTGAATGTCTTGAATTTCTCCAGCTTGGCCTTCTTTTCCGACAGGTCGTTGAGGAGGGAGTCGTCTGATTGGATCTTTTGGTCGATGTCGTCTAGCCACTCGACGAGAAGTTTGTGAATCTTTAACACATATATATACATGAAATATTCAAGGTACAGTACAATCGTCAGTCCTACATGTTCTATGGTAAAAAAATAAATTTTAAAAACAAAAAATCTACAATTATTAATTGAAAGAAAATTAAACAATATATTTTAATAATCTTTGATAATAAATGAAGAATTCTGTAAGATTTGATTTTATCACACTAAACAAAGAATTAGCTTCTACTTTTCGTCTTCCAATACTTTTTTTAACGCTGTACATAGTCGTTACTTTTGTAATTTTTGTACTTAAAACTATCGATAAGATAGGCCGGCTACTTGATGGAAAGTAGTCACCGTCACCTATGGACATTTGCAACACCAGAGGAGTACCCATTGCAGGTTTTAAAGGAGAGCTCTTTTTGTACCTTTGAAAAATCCCTAGTCAAAGCGCTCAGGGAATACTCCGGAAAGAAGGAAAATATTGTCTCACCTTAGATATATCATCAAACTGCGAAGCTCTGGTCGTCAGCTTGTTCCTCACGTCTTGCAGGTCTGCTATCAGTTTATCGAACTCTTGTTTCAGATTATCAGTGTCCTCTTGAATCTTGGCGGCACCTGCCTGTTCCGTGTTCATTATCACCTTCTCTTTAAGTTCTAGAAGATATCTCAGCTTGTTTTGACCTTGCTCCAAGGACTGGCGGAGGAGTTTAACGGTGTTGAGTTTAGCGTTGACCTCCTGCAAGGTGTTTGGTATCTCCGCACACTGGTTCAACTTCTCGCGCGTCCTGTCTAACCAGTCCTGGCATTCTCCGTATAGGGCGTTGTGTTGTTGGTGTTCCTGTTATATAAAAATAAGGCATTAAATGTTGACTATGCAAAGAATTCCTCGTGAAATTATCCAAAGTTTTTAGCATGTGGGCATTACAGAGCCATCGGTTTAAATTAATGAAATCCTTTCAGATTGCTTATGAACAACAGGAAAACAAGGAATAATTATTGGGAAAGATTATGATGAAACAGATTGTGCTAAAGAACATTATAAGGAGGAAGTTGATGATGATGATAATTACGAAGACCAGATCAACTTGGTGTTGATGCTGTTTCAAGTCACGAAATAGATGACCTTGATTACGAAGAACAGATCACCTTCATGACGATGATGTTTCAAGCCAAAGAATAGATGATCACGATGACGATAATGACGTCGATAACAATACAATCATTGGTAACGATAATAAAGTTAATAATATACATGAACACATACCTGGTAATGCAGTTCAAGGCGCTTCATGACCTCCTTGGCTAGCGAGAGCAACGCGTTGTACTTCGTAGTCAACTGCGTGATGCCGTTCGACACGCGCGTGTCTGCGCACGTCTCCAGCAACGTCTGTGCGCGCACGTTCAGTTTGTCCAGCTCCGCCTGCCAGTCGAACAGGGTCTGGAGGTGGCCCTGATGGATGATTGGATGCTTTAATATCAAGTTTGAAGTGCACCCTTGCTTATTAAAAGTCAGATGTCGCGCTATCACACCTATTTGTGAATAGTAGCACTAGTCAACCGCGCTAACGTAGCCTTGTTTTAAAGAGTTTTATATTACAATATTGATGTAACAAATAAGTATGTAGTCCGTCTGACAGTAAGCGCTGTCACCCGTGGACATCTGTAATCTGTGATTGAGATGCTACATAAAGTCGAGTATATAAGATTAAGCTTCAAAGAGAATATATCTAACAATATGAAATAATTTGTACATATATAATGATGACATCGCGTATATATATATATATATATATATATGTAGATTGCTATGACCACTTAATATCAGACATAACTTATTTAAATTTCCGCTCTAAGAACAAACATACTAATACATAAAAATTTCTTACGAACCTGGAACTCTTCAAGAACGACTTTCTTTTGTTCTAAGTTATTCTGCAGCTTGTTAAAAGATTGAACTAGTTTCTCAGTCTTCGACAACCAATCCAAGGCTTCCTTGTATTGCTCTTCATATTCTGTCCATTTCACGATACCTCCTTCTATCAACGCTTTGGTGTTGTTCAATTGCTCTCTGTAAATTTAAAACAGATGTATATAAAACAAACCAGTTATTTCCAATGTTTCAAAAAATAGCATCTTCTAAAATAATACTCACACATAAGTATCATATTCCTCCTGCATAAGAGCCACTTCTTCTTCAATCTCCTCTCTATCTTCTTCATCAGCTAAACCACAGGAAATCTCGCCTTGTTCTAGAGCCTTCTGAAGTTTCTTTTGACCTTCTGGCAGTTCGCTTTCTAGAACCTTCAGTTGCGATATTTTACTGCTCAGAGACTCCTTGTCTCCGGTCGCATCCGAGCACTTCCCGAGCTTTTCCTTAGCGGCTCTTATCCACTGGACAAAATCTGAACCAGCATCGATGAATGCCTGGTGTTGTTCTACCGTTTCCTTCTGTTTTTCGTACAAATCTTTGGCCTGTTTAGAAAGCGTTTCATATTTGCTAGTGATTTCAGACGCCGGAGCTTGTTGCATAAGTTCCGACGCCTTAGAAGTAACAGACTGAATCATGGGTTCAAACGAAACGATATCTTGCACAATATTGTTTGTTTGACGGAGTGTGGCCTTGCGTTCGCCGAGGCTCAGGCCAGTTGTCAGACCGGCGAGGCGGTCCTGGCCCTTCTTAGATTTGGCGACCTTTTGCTCACACACTTCTTGTAGTTTTGCTTCTCTGTCAGAGATCCATTGCTGTAGCTGCGAGTAACTAGAACTGTAGTCTGCCCATTGGAGCAGTGCAGTTTCGAGGTGTACCTTTGCTGTAGTCATCTTCTTGACTAGACGATCCCACTCGTTCTGCAATTCTTTCAATTCTGTATTAATCTTATCCTTTCCGTCCGACCTTGTGTTCCGCAATACCTTCTCTCCACTGTTGACAGTAGCATGCACCAGATTCTGACCTTCTTCACGCCGTTTTAAGAGATCTTCAATTTGTTCTAAACGTTTCTGTAAAGCTTCCTTGCTGCTTTCCTTGCTACTACCAGTGTCGCTGCCACTTCGGGTAATTTCCCAAGCGTCGTCAATCCATTTCTTCGTTTTTACGTAGTTATCGTCATAGTTCTGGTGCTGTTCATAGTTAGTCTCGACCTTCTTAAGGACATCATTTGCCATGTTGACTAAGACTTGGTATCTAGAATTAAGATGTCTTAATTGATTGTTGACGTAGGTGTCGAGGTGTGAAGAAAGAAGGCCTGAAGCTGACGCATTAAAACTGTCTATATCTGCTTTGCCCTTATTCAATTGATCGACAATTTCTTTTACTTCATTTACTTGGGCACCCTTCTCCTTCGCGGTTCCAAGTAATGCCAGCTTGTGATTCTTAATAAGGATTTCTTTCTGTTGCAACCAATCAGACAACCTTTCGTATTCATCCTTATATTCACGCCATTGATTGACAGTGTGTTCAAGCTGACTCTTTTGTTGCTTAATCTCATTAAACAAGTCATCGAAGCTTTCTTTCAAAGCTTTCATCTCGTTCTTAATTATGGCTTGTCCTTCAGGTGAGGTGCTAGCGAGCACGACTTCGCCAGTATGCTGAAGATGTTCTAATAACAGTTCTCCTTGAGCTTGTTTATTGATCAATGCATCAAGAGGTGCAACTGAGTTTTCAATTGCCAGTTTGTCACTCAATGGCTTAGATTTCAGTGATGGAACCTTTTCTCTGGCTCGACCTAGCCATTGAATCAATTCATCGTGCGCTTCCTTGTATAATCTGTGGTCTTTATATTGCTCCTCCCTATCTGCCAACAGCTTTTTAATCTTATCATACAGCGAATCAAATTTGTTAAGTGTTTCTTGCGCCTTTGAAGCTACTTGATTTTGTTGACCACTTGCAAGCATTTCAGCTGCTTTTGACTTCAAAGTGTCCACATCGATTCGGTCGCATCGTGCTTTTTCCTCTACTTCTTTCAGCTTTTCTAGTTGAGCACGTTTATCAGACATGGAAGTTTCAAATGGAGTTAGTTCGGCTAGCATATTTTCCAGCCAGGTGTTACTCTTCTCTATTAACTGTATTTGTTCTAAGAATCCTGCCCATTTAGTTACAGAGTCGTCTAACATGTTCTTAGTTTCAATCATCCTAGACAACAATGCAGACCATTGTTCTTGCAAGGCTACCAAAGAGTTGTTAATAGCTTCGTGTCCTGTTGGCGCTGTGTTAGCCATCACGTTTTGAGCCAACTCAACCAGGGATTGTACTTTGGTAAATCCTTCATCTTTAGTGAGCAATAAGTTCTGTATCAGTACCAATTTTGTTTCTAAATCATCCTGGGAGCATGAACTCAAATCCGCACAGAAGTCCAATTTATCTCGTAATTCCTCGATCCATTGTGAACATTCAGTGACATTGCTGGCGAACTCCTGGTGTGTTTTGACATATTGTTGCCATCTGTTGGTTAAGTCTTTCACTTTTTGGGACAATGCCTGGTATTTTACGGTCAAATCCGATATTTGAGAGCCACGTGGTCCCAGAACACCTGTGTATAAAGATTGAGCCTTTTCTGTGATATTGTCAATTTCAAGCTCCTTAGCACGAACTTCACCCTGTAACTCTTGGAACTTGTTGAATTGTTCCTGTTTTTCCGGTAAAGTGGCTTTCAAGTCAACTGCGTGGATCTGTGTATCAGTATTTCTAATCCATGCCAAACACTGATCTTTCATGTTCTCATATTCATTCCACTGCTGAATTTTGTTTTCTAATGATTCAATTGTTTTGTTAATAAACGAGACTAAACCTTCCCATTCTTGGTGAGAGGCATCGATCTGATTTCTAATGTTGGCTTGTCCACTGCTTATAGTGCCGGGCAGAACTTTTTCGCCCAAAGACCTTATTTTGTCAATTCTGTTCTTTTCTTCTGGCAGGTTGACTTGTAACGATTTCAACTTCTCACAATTGCTACTCAAAGCCACCCTTTCCAAATTGACATCGCCCCAAAGCTGAGCTGTATTGTGGGTTGCCTCGACCCACTCCTGCAAGTCCATAACAGCCTTGCTGTACTGTTGGTGGTTATTAACGATGGCTTCGTACTGCTCCACAAATGACTTAGCTCGTGATAGAATAGTATCGTGCCTCTTTTTCAATTGAGTAATTTCTTTAGCAATATCCTTATTAACATCGGGCAATGTTTGTGACCGAACTTCTAGGTCAGAAATGTCTTGTTGATGAGCAATCGCATCCTGAAGGTAATTTCTGTAGACATTTAATTGATTACGTTTTTCGTCAAGAGTTGCTTTTAACTGAATTTCTTTGGGAAGGTTCTTTTCAGCCAATGTTAACCATTGTTGAACGGTCTTCAGGTTGTCTTCAAACGATGACCATTTGTTAAGCTCTGAATCCAAGTCTCTCTCAGCCTTGGTAATGTTGTCATATAAGTTATCAAGAGCCTGTTGTATATCTTGTAATTGTTGTTCAATTAATTCCTTTCCTTCGGGAGACGTGGATGGATATAACTTCTCTCCCAATTCAAAAGTATTATTGACGAGCAGAGTAGCGTTTCGTCTTTGAGTGAGTAAGTCGTTAAGACTTTCCCGTTTAGCATTAATTCCTTCAGGAGTATTAGATAAGTTCTTCTGGCATTCGTCAAACTTATGTTGGGCAGTTTTAATCCAATCTGTGCATTGATTGTATTTTTCTTGATAGGCATTATGGTCATTTACTGCCTGCTGGCATTTCTTTACCAGTTCCTTCGCGGTTGAATGTACAGATTGGAAACGTGATGTCATTTGTTGCAAATTCATGGTAATCCTAGTATCATTACAATTTTCGATAAGATCACTGAACTCATCTGTTAGTTTGTCCACATCATTTTCTGTCTTTTTCAAATTAGCCAATATTGCCTGAAAAAAACAAAAATAGTATATTACTAGAGCTAAAAAAAGTATATTATTAAGTTAAAACTAAACTACGACAACTACTATTAGTATTGTCACTTAGATAGGTAG
>DWND01000184.1:0-11950 GCA_018250195.1 Cecropterus albociliatus | reverse complement strand
TGTAAAAACTAAAGAAAACATGCTTCGGTAACAGCTGAACTAAAAAATCGAAAATAATTTCCTATAATTTAAGAAAAATAGAGTAATAAGGTAAAATTGTAAACAGCGTAAGGTGTTTTTCAATCATTTTACACTAACTACTGTTACCGATATGTTTTAAACTATTATTTTTGTTCCACAGTTTGATTTAAGTACATCTATTTACAAAATCGTGTATTTTTCGTTTTTTAAACCCATTAATTATTTTGTCTATTAGTAAGAAAAATAGTAAGTGCATCAGATATGTAAACAAGTTAACAGGTCCTTATCGAATGCATCGTCATTACATGGGAGTCTCCATATCAATTTTGAACAATCATGTTCTTCTATCTGAAAACCAGTTAGGGACCTTACGCGACTAAATGCCACATAAGCTTGTCAAGTGGCAAACAGTCCAAAATCTATATAAACGTCTTCATGATCAACTGTACAGCTTCACATTTTAGGAACAGTCAATGCCTAGCCACAGCACTCTTTATCGTTAGATTTTCCAAAAACAATGCAATGGATGTTACTTTTTATGAACCCAGAAAGCCGAATACTAACTTTTATTCCACTTAGAATTCTAGGCCTCTTAAGGGTAGATTTTTCGTGAATGGTGAAATAGGTGTCCCTTTATATCAAACCACAGACTTAAAATTCTAAGTTACATTCAGCTTGCATCAAAATAAGGGGACTTTATACAATTTGATTTGATTTAAAAAGACATTTGTTATTGTTAAGAGAGTAAAGAGCAGTATACTTATTTGAAAATATTAATTAACAATTTATACGAGATGTCAAAGCAGAGTACACGAATCTCACATTATCTTAAAATATTTGCAAAACATTCCCACAAATTTTGCAAATGCGAATATTCTTTACATCCCTAGTATATACCGATACTTATTCTTGAGACCCATCATGGATTTATAACATAAAAGTAGAAATGAAGTAGTGAGAAATTAGCCATTGAAATAATGTAAATGACTGCATTGTATACCTAGGTCATACTGAATAAAGCCTCTTTATGACCTCATCATACATATATTGCATATATAAAATATTATTATAGTATATATAGTATATTATAACACAATTTAGTTTCCTTTCTCTAGCTTTTCGAATCATAATAGTGTAATCCGTGCTGCTGCAGAGTAACAGTCGTATAGTTATAGTTGTATAGGTGTAGGGCCACAAGTGTTTTAATACATTGGTGTAATTTGTCGTTGTCATTTTACTTTCAGAAAAGAGATTTTTTAAAGCTGCCAGAGTTGGAAACATACAAGAATTACGTAGGTAAGTGCTGATTCCTATTAAAACATTCTTGTACAAACCATTATCCATAGTAAATTACGTTAATAAACTTATTAGAGTAGTAGTCTTACACATTGTAGTGTTTTAGTGACCATTATCTTGTCTAAGGGTATCATAAAATCAGTGTGCATTAGTACATGAGGTTGGTGTTGATGAGCTATAATTTTAGACATCTAAATATATTTAACTCAAAGGTGACTGAGTGACATAATATCTATCAACGCACAGCCCAAACCACTGGACAGATCGGGCTGAAATTTGGCATGCCGGTAGATGTTATGACGTAGGCATCCGCTTAGAAGGGATTTGTTCAATTCTACCCCCAAGGGGATAAAATAGGGGATAAGTTTATATGAAACTGTCAATTTTAATACAATTTAACGCAAGCGAAGCCGCAGGCAAAAGCTATTGTATGTATAAATATTTTATTTCATTTGATGTTAGAGTTTTTACAAATTTACTATGGCCAACTCCAGGCCAACTCAACATGTTAAACATGGCTCATAGAGACAACAATTCCATAGGCAGGTGGAGGCGTCGCGCGAAAGCGGGCGCGGCGAGGAGGAGGGCGGGCCGGCCGACCGGCGCCACTCGCTCGGCTGGACCGCGCTCATGACGGCCGCCGCCAACGACCAGCCCGGCGCCGTGCTGGAGCTGCTGCGGCTGGGCGCGCGCCCCGACCTGCGCGAGCGCTACGCCGGCGCGTCCGCCGCCGCCGCCGCCGCCGGCCTGCACCCGCTGGAGACGCTGCAGCGCCGCGAGGACGAGTTCTGCGGCGCCATGAACGCGCGCGCCTCCTTCCTCGGCTGGACGGCGCTGCACTATGCCGCGCTGGCCGACTCGGCCGCCAGCGCGCGCGCGCTGCTCGAGGCGGGCGCCGACCCCACGGCGCGCGACCACGCCGGCCGCCGCGCGCTGCACTACGCGCGCGACCCGTCCGCCGCGCGCGACCTCATCGTGGAGCACGCGCGCCGCTGGGAGGAGGCCGCCGCCGCCGCCGCCGCCGAGGAGCGCCGCCGCTTCCCGCTCGAGCAGCGCCTCAAGCAGTTCATCGTGGGCCAGCAGGCCGCCATCGAGACGGTCGCCGCCGCCGTGCGCCGCAAGGAGAACGGCTGGGCGGACGACGACCACCCGCTCGTGTTCCTCTTCCTCGGCAGTTCCGGGATCGGCAAGACGGAGCTCGCCAAGCAGCTCGCGCGCTACATGCACCGCGACGACCCGGCCGCGTTCATCCGGCTGGATATGTCGGAGTATCAGGAGAAGCACGAGGTGGCCAAGCTGATCGGCGCCCCGCCGGGCTATGTGGGCCACGAGGAAGGCGGCCAGCTGACGCGCGCGCTCGCCAAGCGCTCCGACGCCGTCGTGTTGTTCGACGAGGTAGATAAGGCGCATCCCGACGTTTTAACGGTGTTACTTCAGCTCTTCGACGAGGTAAGTAGTGAACCACAGCTACCACACCTACGACCACAGCTACCACCACCACCTCAACTACCACCTTACCTACCATCCCCACCATCTAATCACACGCCACCACCACCACTTCACCTATCATCACCTCCACCTCCATTGTCACCACCTCCACCTTCACTTACTTTATCGCCGGATGGACATCAGAATGACGAGTAATACTATAGGGTTTAATGCATAAACGATCGGTTCATTCGGTTCCAGGGGCGGCTGACGGACGGCAAGGGCAAGCTGATCGAGTGCAAGAACGCGATCTTCGTGATGACGTCGAACCTGGCGGCGGACGAGATCGCGCAGTACGGGCTGCAGCTGCGGCGCGAGGCCGAGGCGCGCGCCGCGCAGCGCGTGCGCGCCGCCGCCGCGCTCGCCGACGGCGGACAAGGTACACCCATGTTGGCTCGCTCTGTTCTAATTGGTTCTTTTCCCTTTTTAGGCGATCTAAAAAAGAGACTAGGTTTTCGTTCGGTCTTTGTGTAACGAGACTGAAATTAAGTTAGCGTATAAAAATTTAAGTAACGTAGCGTCAGTTAATACATTATCGTATTTGTGCTTCGACAATTTAGTTCTCGAAATCGAACGTCTTCCAGAGGTGGTAAAGGACGACACGGCCAAGACCGAGACCGAGGAGGAGGGGTCCGAGGAGTCGCTGGAGGTGTCCCGACACTTCAAGGACACGGTGGTGCGGCCCATCCTGAAGCGGCACTTCGGACGCGACGAGTTCCTCGGGCGCATCAACGAGATCGTGTACTTCCTGCCGTTCTCGCGGCAGGAGCTGCTGACGCTGGTGAACATGGAGCTGACCCGGTGGGCGGAGAAGGCGCGGTCGCGGCACGCGATCGAGCTGCGGTGGGAGGGCGGCGTGCTGGGCGCGCTGGCGGACGGCTACGACGTGCACTACGGCGCGCGCTCCATCAAGCACGAGGTGGAGCGGCGCGCCGTGAACCAGATCGCGCTGGCGGCGGAGCGCGGCGCCCTGCCGCGCGGCTGCGCGCTGCTGCTGGCCGCGCGCGCCGGCCGCCTGCGCCTCGCCGTGCGCGCGCCCGGCGCCCGCGACTACGCGCCGCTCGACCTGGCCGCGCTCTAGCCGCATCCGGCCTGTGTTCGCGCACCAAATATTGGTCGTGTGGTGGATGTGTTCTCGCCCTATTTCGTATTCTGACTACCGATGTATTTTTGCAGTTATTTTTTACAAAAAGCATGGCTTTAATAGATATTAAGAGCACAGAATTTACGCCACACGAATACATACTAACTGTAGGAATATATATGCTCAGTGTTTCCATGAAAACGATGAAAAACTGTGGACCCAGCGTGAAACGTGACGTTTAACGTGATAGGTTATACATACACAGAACGCAATTGGTTCGCGAACATGGTGGATACCCAACATCATAGTTAGATAATTCTTGCATTACCAAAGCTATTTTATTTTAAACCAATAATTTAATTGTTTATTTAAAAATCAGTGATTTTAAAGGTATATGTATCAGATACCTAAATTATAAGTAATAATAAGTAGACAAAAATAATTATTGTATTCAATCTCTGTTATTATGCTTTAGTTCCAATGTCAGAATTAATGTAACTTTGAAACTCAAGCTGCGATTTTTATTGTCACCATTAAAGTGATTAGACTAGGAGGGAGTGCGTAGAATTTCACATTTATACTTATAACACTGCTGGCCAGGGGTATAAATGTTCTGTAAATTATTGTACGCTTTGTAAACTGCTTTTTAGTTACTATTAGAGAAATATTTGTTAACTAAATAAAAGAAAAACATAATAAATATTTTACTGCCTCAGGTGCCCCTTGGACGGAAAAATATTGTAAGCACACTTTTCAAAATGTAAAATAAAAATAAACTAGCTAAACTACTAACTAAGAAACCAAGTGTGTGGTGCTGCTTCCACCCAGGCGGCATGTGAGCGTTAAGAGATCCTAAAGCGTGATGTTACCATTTTAGTTATTACTAAAGTACCTAATAAACATTTTGTGATATATGTATTATGGGTCTTTCAATTGCATCTTTTAGTTTCCTTCAAACAATACTTTTATTGCTGAACTAGTGGAAGACGGGTACTTTAACTAGTAAAGCAATAAAAGTCAGTCAGTCCGAAGACGTCGGATCGTGCACACGCGTTCGACCAACTTGTACGCATACTTGTACTAGCGCAGTGTTTCCCAAACTTTTCTGTCTCTTTTTGCTAATATATTAAAATGTTCAAGTGCATACGGTGTAACGAGGAGTTTAGACATGGTGCGCAATGCGCTGTCTGTCAGGCATGTTTGGACTTCACTTGTGCGGGAATAACAGAAAGTGGATACCGGAAGCTGGGAGATCGGCGCAATATTTGGAAGTGTCCGTCTTGCAAGGCAGCAGCAGTTCCCACTATGACTGCGGATTTAGATAGCATAGCCATGGAGTTAAAAAATTTACAGTTGGCCTTACTCCCGGCGCTGATGGCTAGTGTGAAGACTATTCAAGCAGACATAGCCGAATTATAGTCATTGAGGGCTGATATAGCCGATCTTAAGCTCTTAAAGCCTGAATTGTCGGAATTGAAGTCCTCCGTAGACTTCATGTACAACTCCATGGAATCGCTGACTGGTACGATATCTGAGATTGGCCTTGAGGTGCAGGGACTAATGATAACTAAAGATGAAGTGCATCAATTACAACTTTAATCAGTATGACCTAAGAATGAGGGAGTTCGAACAAAGATCTCGTCTCAATAACATAGAAGTAAAAGGCATTCCAATGGCCTCCTCGGAAAACCTCTTTGAGGTTATGGATAAGGTTGACAACAATATCGGATTCAAAATCCCAAAAGAGCAGATAAACTATATAGCGAGGATTCCCATGCGAAGCAACGACCAGAACAAAACCATCATCGTCTCTCTGCACAATAGATATATGGAAGAGGATTTTGTGGCAGCAGCTAAGAAATGCACCATCAATTCTGCAGACCTTGGATACAAAGATAACCACAGGATCTTCGTTAATGATCACCTAACTCTTGAAAATAAGATGCTGCTCAACAAGGCAAAAAACTTAGCCAGAGACCGTGGTTTTGCTTACGTCTGGGTAAAAGGATGCAAAATCTTTGCACGCAAAAGTCCCACCTCCCGTGTCTTGACGATAAAGCCCGAAGCCGATTTAAAAAAACTTATATAAAACTTAAATGTATTTGTTCTTCTAGTACATGTTTATCTTTTATATTATGCTTGCTTTACAACTTGCAAACGACTTGTACCAAAAGGTTGAGAAGCCTTGGCTCGCCCGCACACAGACACCTTGTCTTATCGCTGCGAATGAATTCATGCACCTTACTCATTCTATTGCGTGCTTGCATCTTATCGCTCTGTCCTGCTTACGGTCAACCAGCCATTTGTATTCGCTTTGTTTTATCGCGCTCTGCACCTTTTGTTAATGCTAATTACTCCACACAGGTATTCCACAACGCCTTATTATTAGAATATTTACAAGACGACTTCATCTATTTAAATACTCCAACAATCATTATGCACAACGATAACCTATTTATTAGCTTTATTAGAATATACTACCAGAACGTTCGTGGTATACGAACGAAAACATCTGCTTTTTAACGTAATATTTGCATTAATGATAACGACATAATCTGTTTATCAGAAACTTGGTTACTCGAGAGTATCGGTGACAGCGAACTATTTGATGCGCGTTATATTGTGTGGAGAAGGGACCGTGATTACGTCAAAACTAAACAATCATGCAATCCGGAAGGAGCTTACCGCTCAGGCTCAAAGTGATTGGTCTTCAAACGCCGAAGACCTATGGGTAACCCTAAAACTTCATTGCCGAAAACCCGCCACCAACTTCAACTTACATATTGGTGTAGCTTATATTTGTAATCAAGGGACTGATTGATAATATTAAGGATTCTCACCAATTCGAGTTTATGGACAGTCTTAATTTATGTAATCTCTCACAATACAATTTCATTGAAAACGCTAATGGTAGGATTTGGGACCTTGTCTTTTGTAATAGCGAAATAAGTGTTTCCCGCTGTCAAAACCCGATATTACCCGAAGATGCACACCATCTAGCACTATGTATATCAACTGAATTCGTTCAATTACACACCCTTAGGTCCTGTCCTTATACTAAATATCTATATAATCGTGGCGACTACGATTCAATTGTTTCATCTATGAACAATATTAACTGGCACGACAAATTCTCGCGTATGTCTCTAGAGGATGCTATAACCTTCTTTTATGATGCTTTAAACGATCTAAGGAACACTCAAGTACCAACTAAAATAATTACCCCTTCTCAAAAATATCCCCCCTGGTTTAGTATATCTCTCATTAAATTAATAAAGGAAAAATCTAAGTATCACTCCAAATATAAAATGTATGGCAACCGTTCCGATTATAAGTCGTTTACTACACTGGGGGATCGTGTTAAGCTTTTAGAAAAACAAATGTTCGACAACTACATTTCCCGAATTGAAAAAAATATTTCACGCATTTAAATTAATTAAAATATCAGCATAATGTGTATCCTTCAATAATGAGTCTTGGCACTAATACCTCAGATAAAGGGGAAGTTATCTGTAACATGTTTAGTGAATATTTCGAATCTACCTTCTTGACTGAAGCCCATCCGGATTATTCGACTTTGTCAAGGGAGGACCCTTTTCCTACCTTTGCAGATATTGCTGACATTGAAGTCACTCAATTGGAAGTGCAGAAGCATCTAGAATCTCTAAACCTTAATAAATCTGCGGGCCCCGACTCAATTCCAGCTGTGTTCATCATTAAATGTGCCATGTTCCTACAATTTGGAAATCAGCATACATATGTATCTTTGCGGAAAATCCTAGAAAGAATTATTCATAAACAAGTCTACGCCTGCCTAAAACATACATTTAGCTCAGTGCAACATGGCTTCGTACATAGTAGATCCACAACTTCAAATCTCATTTTGTGTGCAGATTTTATATCCCAGCATATATCCAAGCCCGCACAGGTAGACGTAGTTTACACTGACTACAGTAAATATTTTGATAGGATAGACCATCTACTACTCTTACGTAAATTACAGTCAGTAGGTATAAGAGGTAACTTATACAGGTGATTTACTTCCTATATTTTCAACAGATCACAAACTGTGGCCCTGAGAGGATAAACTTCTTCAGCTATTTTTATCCCTTCAGGTGTTCCTCAAGGATCTATTTTAGGTCCATTGTTGTTCAACATATTTATAAACGACATTTCATCCTGTTTTACACATTCTAAAATTTTATTATTTGCCGATGACATGAAAATTATGTGCCCAATTCAATCCATGGACTGCTCAAAGCTACTTCAAGATGACCTTTACAAATTTCAGATATACTGCACTGAAAATAAACTTAATTTAAATGTATCCAAGTGCTATGTATGTTCATTTAATCGTAAACCAAAACCGCTGATTTTTAATTACAAATTAAAAGACTCCCATATTGCTAGAGTTACTTCGATCCGCGATCTAGGGGTCATTTTCGATTCAAAAATGATTTTTAATGATCACATCGATTATACATTGAAAAAAGCTTCAAAATCTCTCGGTTTTATTTTACGCATGTCTTCGGAATTCAGGTCACTAAAAACATTTAAAATCCTTTACTGTTCCTACGTAAGAAGTCACCTTGAGTATGCATCCCAGGTGCCAACCGCTCGTCAATTACGTACAATCTGGTCACTTTGCAGGTTAACATACCACGGGAATGGACAAGGAAGTTGTATTCTATCTCGCTTCAAGTTTCTAAGCGTTTCACATAGCTGAGTCAGTCGGAAAAATGGAAATACTGCGACGTTAGCACGTGGTCTAGACATGATGCTCGCTATGAATATTTGTTTCATCAATTATTCAGTCGAAGCCAGAGAGTCGTTGAATATTTCGGATTTGTTTGAGTTTATAGAATAAATTTGCGGCTAGAACTGTATTTTATAAACTGAAATAAGATATTTATATTTTTCCACTTCATTTTTTCCCGCGACTGCATCCGTGAATTTTGTTAGACTTTTTAATACTATTGTGTCCAATCATTTTGAAAAATATTAAAAATTCCTATGAAATCCTATACTATTTCACATTCCGACTCCAAAATAGTTTACTGGTTTACACAAACAGATATTGGTAAACAGAGTCAACCTATATTTTAAACACATTCTTGTAACATTTCACCAGGCGTTATTATTACAAAATTAAGCAATGAACATTTTGCACAACATATTGAACATACATTTATAATAAAACGTATATACTTAAGACAGATAATATTTATTAAATAATAGTCTTTGCAAGAGACGCTTATTAACATTCTACGAGAGTAAATTAAATAATAAAACAAACATCGATATGGCAAATGCAACTTTGATCTTTTGTAAGCATAAATTAGCATTTAATGTGCCAATAAAAAAGAAATAATCAATTTGCCTATCGACTTTTATTGACAATAAATTCACAGCAGGACATCAAATTTTTCTCATCAGCGTAAATAATTCCGAGGCCATTAAGAATTTCGATTGGTTGTGAGCAGCAACTTTGAAAACTTCGCGTTTGAAGTATTTTGAAGTGTCGTAAATAAAGCTGTAAGTTCGCAACTTCTCAGACGCAAACTTCGGGCTTCCGAAGCAATAATGTCGCGTTTGTTGTTTGTTGTTGGAGATGGAATTCGCAGTTGGAATATTGCCATATTTGAACTTGGCATAGTAGGAACTTTCGGATATTTGGCGTTTTATTTGGAAAGGTAGAAATGCTTGACAACTTTCGAATATTTGATAACAAATTAAGGACCGGTCTTACGTGGCACGGTCTGGTAATATAGATTTTAAAAATATTTTAACAAGAAATTGAATTATAAGTAGGTATATTATATTCGTAGAAAATCTATTAGATTACCATTTACAGGATAAATTTTATTTAAGTCCCTCTTAGTACTAATTACATAGATCCGTGTAAGATATAATATAAAGGTATATATTTGAAAGTTAATATACTTCAATTGTTCTGTGTTATAGGTACTGCATATATAAATAACATATATCCTTTTTATGTGAGTTGAAAATCATGTGAACCTATCATTAGTCACCTACTTTCACAATAAACTTCATCTATCACGTGAAGCAATTTATCTATGTTCCTAATGGCTTCTGACATACCACGTAGGTACACGGTTAAGATAACTCGTTTTCTTAATTTATGGTTGTCAAACTGTCAATTTTATGAATTAATCAGCTTAGCGATTAATGTAGGTATTTTTATTTACTTGCAATTTAATTATTGTACTTCGGTGTTTCTTGCTTAATCTTCCAATAGATTAAATATAACACAAAAACATTAAGGTACAAAAATTCTAATCTTTTCTCAGTTTTTTTTTGTACTAATTCTATCGACATAAACACTCGTATTAACGATAATAACAAAACAAAATCGTTTTATTGTAATCGTTTCATCATGAATTCGAAAAGCAATTTCTCCTAATTAGCAACTACTTTACATATAACGCGTAAACAGACATTCCAATGAATGTTATCAGATTAAAAACATCTCATTAAATTCTATTCATTTTAATTATCACGCAATATCATGAAGGCGGAAATAAGAGCTTGTTTTTTCCTCTGTTACTTATTTATCACGCTGACTACGGATAAAAAACTCAAACAGTAGAAAAACTAATTAATTGGTGACAAATGCTCAATCGAAGCTGGTGACAAGTACTAGGCGCTCATAACGTGGGAAGAGCTCGTACCAATCCCACCGAGGAACGTCGTTGAACGGACGAGTGTCGCAGTGTCGCTTGAACGGCGGGAATCTATCGATTGGTTCTGCCGAGAAATTGTTGTTTTTTGTCTCTTTATTCACTGTGCTTGTTGATTTTTAATCAGTCAACGATGCATTGTTTAATGACAGACAATAGCTGTTAATAATCTGTTTAACTTGTAAATGTGTACAGACGTAAGTACAGGTGTTAATATAAATTTTCAATAAATTGTGCTGTCAGTCTTTTAAATATTTTCATAATGTGATAAATTAATCTTAAAAAACTTTTCTTCATTCATATTTTTGTAATATTTTTTTATATCAACAGCTGTTCAAGAAAAATACGAACAAAATAATTATGCACGACGCATAGTTACATGAGCATAAAAATAATGTTACACTAATTTAAATAAAAGTAACAAAATTTTTATTAACTATTTTTTCTTTAATAAAGCACAAGCAACCATTACCAGAACCATTACCATAACCATAACCATTACTAACAATAACCCTTACTTTTAACAATAAATAAATAATGTACATAAAATAACTTACCAATTTGTATAAATAATATTTTATAAATATTAAGTCAGTTGTTACAAAAAAATATGTATGTAGTAAGTATCCATAAACAATCAGGGCTCGATTCAAACTTCATACAATAGGTATCTTCACATTAGTCAATGCACTGGACTAATGGACTTCTTGGAACCCGTGAAATTGCACAGGGGAGGGGGGTACGTGGTGGGTGGGCGTACTACGTTGTTCTGATGGGCGGTAATTTATTATGCTTTCCACTTATTTACCTTGTTTCCAATATTTTGTTACCCTTTCGAACGGTTGGTCACTTTATGAGTGCCATAAATCAGACGACAGCTTAAGTTCAATGAATAATAAATTATATTAAAAGGGAATGGATATGTTGTAATGAATGAGTATTTAATACATTATTTATAACTTATGTAAATAAGTGTATAAAATATGATCATGGTCATGGTTTATGATATACCTATAGATATTAATGAAACCAGCCAAGTACGAGTCGAACTCGCGAACGAACGGTTCTGTATCATTCCCTACAAAAACTGTAAAAAAACACGTTTGTTAAATGGAAAATAAAATAAAAACTTAACGGAGGCGCCGTTAAGTGTTTATTATATTTTGTTTTTAATATTTGTTGTTATAGCGACAGCAGAAATACATCATATGTGCAAAACTTCAACTGAATAGGTTTTTTTTGTCACTAAAACCACCCGGTGGCCGTCCTCAGCGCTGTGTGAAGGACTCCGGGATCTCCAACGGAACACAACCGGAGTCTGCCAAGCGCGATGCCTCTCTGGGGCTCTTTTCCGGTG
>DWND01000183.1:0-12010 GCA_018250195.1 Cecropterus albociliatus | reverse complement strand
ATAAAGCCAGATACTAAGTTTCATAGAGCTTGCTTCAAATTGGCGAACTTTCATATAAACATTTAACCCCTATTAAAACCTAAGGGGTTGAATTTCTAAATATCCTTTCTTATCGCTCACTTACATCATGTAAGGAACTCTTGTACCAAATTTTAGGGATCCAGGTACAGTAGTTTTTGCTGTGCATTAATATATATATCAGTGAGTCGGAATTGCCTTTTATATATATAGATGGTACCCTTCATGTGGGAATCCGACTCGTACTTGACTGATTTTTCTATTTTATAAGATTGAACTTGTATAAGTTCATGCAGTTGACCTGATGGTACGTAGTCACCTATAGACTCCTATAACACAGTAGGTACATATTTGCCGTGGTTTCTGCGTTTGTCTGTGCTAGTGTTGATGATTGCAGCAGCTGAATAATTTCGTAAGCAGACTCTTTTCCAGCCTCCCAGATTATCAAAATTCCTTAGTCGCCTCTTGCGATGACCATGGGAAAAGGCGGCGTATTGGCCGCCACAAATTAATGGATTAGATACTTTGGCGGCATCAGGTATTGACGTAGTCAAAACGTTAATGCTAATTTTATTTATATGTATTTGGTACGGTTGCAGTCTTGAAGAAATTCTCTCCAGGTGGTAGAACGAATGTAGTGCGACCGGGAAAGTACCCCCGCCACACCTATTTCTAGCGTGAAGCAGTTCTTGCGTTTCGGTAGATGTGGTTGCGGCTCACTTTATATATGAGGCGACCATCTTAGTCCTCCGGAGTAGCAACGCATTTATGATCGACTTCACCCCCACTTTACCCACTGGAACCCCAGTTCTATGGGAAGTTGCTTACAGGTGTCCATGGGCGGCAGTAACCGCTTACCATCAGATGGACTGCATGCTCGTTTGCTACTTCATTATAATAAAAAAAAATCTTGTGTTTGCACGCTTTACATAAGTATGCTCTATAATTTAATAAACTAATAAGTTGAAAAACAATAAGTTCAGGCGTCTTTAAAACATATGAGCAAATATTTATATGGGATTAAAAACGAATCAGTGCGTAAAGTGGATTAAGTTATAAAAAGTAAAGTGCGCACAAGGGCACACTTAATAAAAACCTCGTAAAAGTATGAAGTATTCATTATGTACATTATAAATCGGTCGCCAAATATAAAGAGACGAAATCCACACTTGGTTCTTGTTGTACATTTTGTTATTATTTCCGCGCTATAATTTGAATACAAACGTATCGCGTCGGGGACCGTCCGCAAAAGTTTTTTACGGTTTCCCGCGCGATAACGCGCGACGGCCAAAAAGCATTTCTGTGTTCCTTTGCATCCGATGGAAAACGAGTAAAAAACACTAAACACGAGCCGACCGTGACGCATCCGACGACATTTTTCAATATCGACGCAAAAAAAAGATATTAGGCGAAATATAAGTAACTACGTTTCGAAAATAACCCAGCTATCGTGCCGCATGACGGGGCCCTTATCGCGGGGGCGATTATTCAAATCGTTTCGAAAACGAAAACAAAAACCGCGTCTCTAAAAGCTTAGGGTTCGAATTTCTAAGGTATGTCCTTTTGAAACTTCATCGTTATTGTCTTACGCGGTCCACGCACGGCTCGTTAGAGGGAGAGGAACGCGGGCCGGTGCCGATGGAAAGGGAGGTGGGTATGTATGATGGACGGGCCGAGTCCGTCGAAGCGACGTCCGCCGTACCTCAGGTCGCGGCGAACACTTTCTCATCCTCATACTAAAATAAACTATCGTTTACTTTTTATGCGCGCCCGGTATATTTAGACGAATGTCGCGTTGTTTTTCCATTGAAAAAAGTGTTAAGTGGATGATTTATATTAAGTGCGGCGCGTTTCGGCGGCTTCCGGAGTAATTATTAACTGAAATGGCCTTAAACTCCTTCACCCGATTCTATTATGACGGCACACTCTTGGAATAATTCATTATTTTGTAACGTCAATTTCTCTTTGTCGGCTACAAAGGGCTACCGTTGGGTCGTGCCTGCTTTCCTAAAGTCATGTACTAGCGCACTATAGTATGAATACATATGAGTAACAATTTACATAAGGGCATATTTACAGTTAGCTTATATCATTAAGCAATGATTGTTACTTAGCCATACTTGTCCTCGTAAAATAAGAACATACCTATCTACTAAGAGTTCGTCTCTATACTTTACAAAGCTTAAAAGAAAATAATAAAGAGTTTCAATCAGTAAGATTTCCTTGTCATTTACTGTTAAACCTTTTTTCGAAGTGTACACAAAGTGACAGTCAAAGTATTTTATTCCAAAAATATATAAGTCTCCTGACAGAATTGTAGACCATGAACTATGTATTTACACATGTATCTACGTGTACCTATGACAATTTTTCTTGAAATAATATTACGTCTATTTGTTTTCTACGATGAGAAAAATGCTTTTCGACCGACTTGAGTCGATTCTGCGTCATTAACTTCGATCAGTTTACAAGGTAAATACCAATCAACTCTCTGTTTACGCTCCTACGCATCATTCATTGAACACTAAATACAAAAACCATTCCGTGCCTTTAATTATCATTAAGTAGAGTAATGCCAACGTCACCTACCCTTATTAAGTGCGCCAGCACATACAATGTAACTTACATATTACTTATATACTAATGAAGTCTACAAGTAATTAATAACCCTTACAGACTTAATTGATTAGCTCCGGCCGAAGCGTTACTTAAAATGGACTTAGTATTTGCATTAACAAATGCTGGTGGAATTTTAACAACCTTTTCATTATTTTTTCGATTCACGTGTCCGTAAGTAAATAATAATTTGAAAAAGGCGTAATTATCAAGAATGTTGCCACATTAATTTATTTCTCTCCTACATCTATCATATCGTAAGAGCCGCGTGTTCGAGTCAGGTGTTCACATTTCACATTGTAAAATGTACATTTATAAACGTTCTAAGTTCAATTGACTAGTTTATGTACATTCCTTTACACCGCATACTTGTAGGATGTGCTATGAAATTCCTCCTCTTTTCCTAGGTCGCTATTATAGGAGGCTATGTGAAAAGGTGTAAAAGGAAATTACCTTTAAGGGCAATAAGTTGACATCTCTTTAGTTTCACTCTGATGCGAAACTGTTCAAAAATATCCAACGTGAGCTTTCCTTTAAAGGCGACACTGGCAACTTCATTGGTGTTGTATGCGACGGTCATTACTTTGCATTAGGTGGCTCGTCTGCCGTCGTCTGTAGTGCCGGTTTAGTATAATAAAGTGCGTACAAAACTGTGTATATATTAGCGATAAAATTTATCTGTCTGGATATCTGTTGTTTTGAGTGTTTGTGTGTGATAAAAATAAACAAGTACGAATAAAATAAATAAAATATAGAAAACCGACCAGTCCGTAACTCTTCCAGTGAATAACCATCCATACATAACGTTTACCAAATGTTATGTAATTTTTATACATACATAACAACCATTAACTTTGTATAATGTACCAATATACCTACAGAAAGCATATTTATGTATAACATGCGCAAAGTAAGAAACACTGCCATACAAAAAAATATATTCTTTATAAAATTGCTTAACAGTTTAGCATAAACTTCTCATTATGAAAATGTTTTGAGTACAGAAACATAGATTTACTGCTGGCATGTGTTCTATACGGAGTAGCGACAGGTGAGGCGCTCGTGTCTAGTTTTATTGATTGGCACCATTTTATCGCTCACCGCACCTAATCAATTCCTTTATTTACACAAGAGGCCACCAAATGGCTCAGTTTTATATTCCCAGATAAGAGACGCCGCTAAAATGACGCTCCAAATAGACATTATTATTAACTCGTAGGCCACATAACGTTCGCTTCAAGCGCATTTCGCTTAGTGCTGCAAGCGTCTGCGTTGAGCGTTAAAAACAATGTATATCTCATCATATAAGGTCACAAAAATTATCCGCTAATTGAAAGTAATTAGCGTAAAGCGTCAGGCTTATAGCACCATGCAAAAGTTTTGTGTCACGTATAGTAATATTAGAAGTTTACTTGCACTAAGGCAGACTTTCATATTTACACATGTAATATGAATAAGTGGCCGCGCCTCAATTTAATTGTATGCATCAATTTTCGATGTTAGGTAGAATTTGTGTGTTCATTTTAATCGAAACATGAAAACATTTTAGTCAGAATCGATAAAATGAGTAAATTTGTTAAACTAGTATGTAAAATACTCATAAGTATGTACGTATGAGTATCTGCATATGCAAGCAATAACAAAAACAGGACAATTATTATGTTCATATACATATTTTCAATTCTATTGAACACTTGCAAATATTTCCTTATATATTATATCTTATAAGGCAGTACCTACTTTACGAACTTATTATTACTCATTATTTTATATGTATGCTTGTGTGCAACATTTTAGGCACCACCAGTAAGCGTGCTAGTATAACGAGCGGCTACTAACACGATAAACTGTCAAATTACAATACTCGCCTCACAAACTGGTAGATAATTATTCAGCGAGATAAGCGAGCCAGGTGATAGTGCCTTTCCAAAAAAACTTCAAATACTATTTCCCAAATCGGCACAATTAATAGTAAACGTTAGTAATTATGAAAAATATGCACGTATGTAAATATAATTTATTTTAAGCAATAAAAACGTTAACACATGGACTGGATTTAATTAAGTGGGAATGTGGTAATAAATGTTTGTAACTATTTATTTTTATATAAGTAACTTGTTTGTTAATACTGATTTCCAGGGAAATGGCACGAGAATAAACTGATATATGAGCATGGCATCACCCAGGTATTTTTGTACTATGTTGAAATAATACACTAATATATTTTTTTACCTTTCCGGAACTCCTTTCATCGCTGCTAAAATTTTTGCAAGACGACTCATTTCAAGTCATAATAATTATGATTGATTGAATTAATGATTTAATTTCATTTAATTTAAAGTTAAAACTTTAGAAAATAGAACTCTAGTATATCAATAAAACCTACCTATTTGTATGCAACCCGTTGGCAGAAAAAAATATTCGGTAAAAATGTTTGACAACCAATAATGGCCCTGTTAGCATGTTCACAAATAAATTGATTTGATTTGATGAAATTAATTATAAAATTTGTGTGTTTGTAGATAATGAAATAATAATTTAAAATAAATTTGCACTATGAACCCCTTTGAAGGGTCGACAAACACAATAACTGTACACAACCTGCTATTATAGGAAAAATTATGAGTATTTTCCGGCAAAACAGGGAGGGATGCTACTCGTACGAATAGACACGTTACCTTATAATAACTATCATTACAAGTGCTTTACAAAGTACTGCTTCCAACGTTCACCACTCCAGCCCTTAGTTAACTTTATTTGTTGCAGTGCACTTAAGTATATGTACTTAGACCACGCGCGCCATACATTAGTTTTACGATAGAGAAATAAATTTGCCGGGTCGTCTAGTTACTATGTATCAAGTAACTGTATGAGAAGGTTGCCTACGGTTCTAAGGTATTGTACTATTATAGCTCTATTAGTCTTATATTATAATATTAGTAGAACATTACTGGAATTATAGTGTATAGCTGCAACTTTATAGTCAAGACTTCAAATTTGCAAAAATGTATCAGTTTAAACGACGTAAATGAACATTAAATTTAAGTTCTTAGTCATGTTGATTAAAAATTAATGACACCGTTTGTTTTAATTGATCTAGGTTATAAAGATAAACCTACTCAGGGCCATTACAAAAATATTTATATAATATATATTATAACTTTTAAAAGAAACAAACAGATCGTCGACTTACAATATTGTTTTCTTGTCATATTTTAATTATGTTCTAATAAATCTAGAAACTCTATTTTTGCAACATATGTAGTCTCTGCATTATATATGACCTGTGCACACGCACCCCACACATTATAGGGTACTTGATTTTTTAAGACAACTTCTGTTACTTACCCCATGTCCCGTTTAAAAGGTTCTTTGAATCACAAAAACAAACAACACAAAGTTTGATAAACGACACAAAACAATCTCTTAATTAAATTTCGTATCACCGTTAACAATCTGCACGTCTCAATCGCTCCATCTTAGTCAGGACCGACTGTCCGGATGTACAAACATAAGAATTTCTCAAAGATTTATGGTGTCCGATTAGATAACGAACAAATAACTGGGATAGTTTTGAGTTACCGTCGGCTTCGAACCCCGTACTGGCGCCTACCGCCCGCCGCGGCGCGTCCGCGGGACACCGCCTCTACACGATATAAAATTCTAAATCACTGATACCACCGCATCCATATCACCTGGTGAGATGTAATGGTGGATAATTTGAATAACTGTTGTTATACTTCGGATCTGTCCGCGACTACGCACCGTTTGAACGACTGGGGTATGATTTTGAGGCGGGAACAGACCAGTGGCATAAAGAAGTGGCATAAAGGGTCCTCGACGTTCAGGGTCCAGGTTCGAACATAAGCAAATGTCGCGAACTGATCGCATACATTGCGATATTTTTTGCTATGTGAACATTCGCTTTGCTGAATGATAAATAAAATAAAATAAAAGGAGTACTTTAGAAAATAAAGAAGATCTTGTGACTTTTTGCAGCAATAAATGTTGAAGCTATAAAAACATATGTATAAATACACACAATCAAAACATTCTCATAATTATTGTAATCGCTAATAAAACCGAATGTACCACACGATTCCAGATTTCGCGTCACACGAACGCGACGCATGACTCACGTGAAAATCTTAAAATCTAGTTGTTATAATTAAAAGCAAAACTCGTATATTTCTATTCAACATAATTGAAACACTTCCGTGCGCGCCACCGAGAGGAACGGTGACAGCGCGCGATAAAACTATTAAAAAATTGCCATCAAACATCATGTAATAAACACCCACAGAGGAGAGTGAGCGTAATCGATACAGATAAATAAAATGTAAGTGGGCTTCGGATTTTTGATGATTTTTGTTCTTTTTTATGTTATTTTATGTTGTAGGAGACGGATAAGCAGACCACCTGATGTTAGTTGTTGTTATTATTACAGGATATTTATGACCTTAAATCTATATATGTAAAAGTGAAAGGATACTCACTTTTGACTACTAATCGCAGAGTTTAAAGTACTACTTCAGAACCATGAAATTTAGACAATTGGTTTTATGACATAGACACCCACTAAGAAATGTTTATTTTAATTCTACTTTTACGGGGTTTGATCTTTCATATTATTGCTATATAGTATATTCGTTCCAAATAGCGGTCAACAGCTAGTAAGGAATAAGCCCTACAGTTACGTTAGGCACCCATAGGTAAGGATTGGACCGGCGCGAGCCATGATTCGTTTGTGGTAGAAGTAGGTGTATCAAACACAGAGATTTATTTAATAGTAGTTGCTTGTTTACCTGTTTATTTACAAGCCAATGAACCAACAAGGTTTAGGTTAGTCACTGTAGGCCCTTCAAAAGTAGGAACATTTAGTAGCGTTAGTAGAAAGTAGGAATATCTCCAATCTAAGGTGCACAAAAAATATTTTTAAAGGATTACATTTCCAGGTATTGCGCTTACTTTGAGAAAATGAACGAAGATATAAAAATTGTGTCAAGGAATTGCATTAAATTACGGCCATAGACAACGCGAAGCTGCGACCATTTCTCTTTGGGGTGGACGCGTAATGAAAACAAATGACACAAACTCACTCGCGTCACATAAAAAATTAAATTCACCGACGTCTCCGAATAGACGCGAGCAATTTAATATTTCAGGCAGTTTTTATACAACTTTAGGTACAGTTATTTGAGTAACGTTTTAGGTAGGAAACAGCTGATTTGAATGAATGTGGAATGTGTCTATTAGATAACAAGTTATTACTGTTTGATATAGACACAATTTCATTCCGGTTTCTTGAATATATTAAACTATTTTAGAAATATTACTATGTTAGAGGGAGCAACCTTTATGAAATCGTTGGTAAGTAACCTAAATGTTAACATGAATAAACAAAAGTTAAGTGAGTAGTTGTAATGTAAATATTATGACATTAACCAACTGCGCTTAATGAAGAAGTTATACACTTTAGTCAATTAAGGATTGTTTATGTCAAATAGTTTAACTAAAGTGTCATAAATTACTCCGAAACATCTAGATGTAAGAGAGTTTCTCCGAGTATAGTTAGGTAGTAACACTTAGAAGTGTTACCCAAAATGGAATATAATTTACAGCGTCGCCTAATGGAAGGCGCGCATTAAACCGCCCTAAAGCGTTTAACGTATTAATAGAATATAGGAAAGTGGCCAGGTGGTACTGGCGAGGTAATTGCTTAATAGCAATATCGTCGTCGCGACATCAGATGCTGCAAGGAGCTAAAAGGAAAATGATACAAATAACTTTTTATGATAGTTGATTAGGATAAGGTCCGTCAAGTTAAATATGAAAAGAAATACTACTAGCAAAAAAACTGAATTGATATTCAATGTTGGTTCTGTTTGGGCCCATCAGTAGGACTCATTTAAACTCGTAAATCGTGAGTGCAAAGTATTCGACAGCGACGAAGAAGTGGTAACAGAGAAATACGCCCTTAGAGTTCGTGGACTTCAGATTAAAATTTGTTTTTCCGAATGCTTAAATTTGATTTACAAACTATTCAAGTTAAATCATACAAATTTTTGTACAATCTAAGTACTATAACTATTAGCATTTCGAATTGAGAAGCTGTAAGCATTGAGCTAATGCCCTACACAATTCTATACAAAGAAATTGATACTACCGTTGCAATAATTGTGGCACAAGAGTTAGTCCTTGTAACACCCCAACAAAACATTGTCAAATTACAACCCCTCGAGCGACCGATTCCAAAAACAAATTAAAAAGCATAAAACACAGGCCAACGCTCACCTTGTTTAACCCTCGCAACACAATTACTCCAGTGAGTTAACCCTTCTATGCACCCTCGCTGGGCCTTTTAGGCCATCCTGGGTACATTTGCAAAACCCCTGATCGTAAATTATGATGGATTGCTTTCTAGTGACGGATGAAATTTGTAATCTTCTGATCATATGCAGAACTCATATGAGAATTAAATATGAATGCATTTGAGTAAGGGAACAATTCGAAAAATGACTGGTTATTATTATGAATTACAAAACGTATAGTGGTTGTAGTATTATCGAGTTGTCATCAGAAGTCTATTAGGCACCGTTCTACCTATGGGCACGTTTCGTCTCCGAGTGACAAGGGCTTAGGCTATAGTCTACCACGCTGATAAGTGCGATTGGTAGACTTTACACTTTACAAATTTTGAGTACTCCCTACCTACCTTAGAAAATTTTGGTTTATTCACAAGGTTTTCCTTTACGGTTACAAGTTATAATAATACATTTAATAATTTACTAATATGCATATAACTTCGAAAATGCAAGGTTCGTGTCTGAGATTCGTATTATCGAAGCGAAATACGAGTACATACAACTGGACTAAAATATTTCTTGATTACAGTTAAATCTAAATTTTGAAAACTTAATCCTAAATCAAAATTAATTATAGTAAAAGCAACTTTCGACCTGTTATGACATAATTTGTGAATGCAACTCTAGGGACCTGTTAAAGCCCTGTTGTTTCTCGTTTATTTTTAATTTCGGGATGACGGGAAGTTCCTGCACTACCGTAATTTCGGAAGAGAGCTCTTGAGATGTGTCTTAAGTCCCGCGGGAGCACGTAGGAAGACAATTTGATAGAAGCGCAGGGCTACAAACAGAGTAACGAAATATACATAACTACATATGAAAAAGTCACATTAAAAATAAATTAATATCTACAATGTAAACTTAACTTTGAGATAAATTCAAAAATGTAAAGGGTAGGCGATTTCGAGGAATTTAATAAATATTGCAGGTAGGTACATTTTATAAGTATTTGTTACAGAAAAATATTTTTTTTTCACGTAGAGTCCAGGTATTATTATCTATAATCTACTATCACACTCATTATAAAATCAAGAAAGCCGATTATTTTCAGTTAATTATTTGAAGCAGTCGGGTTTTTTGTTACTAATAATAATTTACTTAACTCCTGTTGATATAATCATATTGAAACAGGTAACGATTTGCGTTAATTTGTGAGTAAAACATGAAATCAACATGAAATGTACTCAGATTCAACCCTACAAACCGCTTAGTACCAGGTTGCGCGGCGCAGAGGGCAAACACACCCTGTGTGTTTTGACTGGGCCGCTTCCCGCGTATAAATCACACGCCTAATGTATCGAAATGACGCACCATCGCCCAAGTGTATCGCTACCCTTATTCTCATAACTATAAAACATGTATTTCAATGTGGAGTTTATACAACAGTGTAAGAGCATCAGCGTTTAGGAGGAGGTAAAACGATTGTAAACCATAGGACAAGGCAGTGAGATACAATTTAGCGTGTAATAGATGAAGATAATCGGGGTTTGATAGAGCCAGAGTATGGTGGTGTAAAACAAATTTATATTTGCAGATGATAAAACATATCAAGATCGTATTCTCTAGCAATACGGGTGAAGTTTGAAGAAGATATACTTGGCAAAGGTGTGGTGTAGAGATCTGTAATCCACATGAAAGCTTTCGGATTAGTGTTTGATGACATCATTATTTTTCAAATGACGATCGTGTTGCGATTTTCTCCGCTCTTAAGGGAATGGGGAGTGGATGGTGTTTTTTTCCATTTTCTAATACATCGTGATTTATGATCCGGACTGTAATTCGGTAAGTGGATTTGGAGTTTACTATAAAATTCTTCTTCTAGTATTATTTATTTATCACCTTCAATATATTCAAAATGTTTTATTTTTACTTACATAGTGTTTTTCTTTGCTATGTTTTATAAGATTTAGATTAAATAAAATAAAGTAGCACCAAAGCAACCAAATTGTTTATCTAATGATAATGTTGCACTTATACAGAATTTTATTTCAATGAAAAGATTAGATTCAAAGTTAATGAGGAAGGACGTAGTTTTGTATAAAACTGGTTATATGTGAAACCTGTTTTATAACTTCATAAAATCTAATCGCAGAAATCAATTATGTTGATAAGCGACATGTATGAACAAAGTCAGGGTCAAATAAAGGTGGGTTAATAACTGTAATGTTCGTGCAATATTTCGCATGACTGGTTCTAAACAACGACCAAATTATGTTCTAATAACCATTTTGAAATCTGCTAAATCCTTAGAATAGCATGGGACATCCATGCCCTCTTCATTCCATCATAGATCGAGTGACACCAAGCTGTAATCAGCTTTGGTGCTATGTTTTCAAAGTTCCCATTAGGTGAAGGGATCGCAGTTAAAGTGTGTATGCCTCCCTTGTTTCAATTTTCCAGATCAGCGGTCCCTGTCGGAGCGAGATTGGGATTCGAAAGTAATAATGTAAGTAGAAATACTGCAGATGTTGGCGAAATTACAATGGCGTGGTGTAAATCTAATAAATCAAAAGATGAATATAATTTGGTTTGGTGTCACAGAATAAGGATAAAATTAATTAAAAAGCATATAAATAGAATAATAATACGGAAGAGTAATCTTTGAAGAAATGTACACATGTAGATAGTTCTGCTAACATTTGACGATATAGTAATTTGAATAAAAAATGTATTGTATTTTTAGTCTCGCTTGGGTGGCCTTACATGAACTGTTTAATGCAATAATTGATACGGAAACAGATCAAAAAAATAAAATCATGCATACTGAACCTGGAGGTAACTATAACATTGGCTTATTTTTAAGCTAACATTCTGTTTTGGAGGATTGGTCACTCGACACTGCATTATTAAACGATACCGCGGGGAGCCAACGGTCCCACCGATCCCGCGGGAGACGTAACACGAGACACGACAAACAGATAAATTTGTACACTAATAACTGTACATTACATTGGCGTGTTCTGATCACTGTCCCACGTCTCGTATCTGGATAAGATATGTCAATGGGAAATATG